>JAHWFP010132338.1:0-10355 GCA_023313725.1 Lithobius niger | reverse complement strand
AGGTCATCTACCCACCAGCTACTTTCTGTCCTTGATTTCTGGACAGAGACACGCAACGTTGGCGGTCGTTGTGACACCATTTATTTCGATTTTAAAAAGGCCTTTGAGTCTGTGGTTCACCGTAAACTTCTTCAAAAGATTTGGGGATGTGGAATCGACGGAAAGCTTGCGGTATGGCTTTCGGCTTTTTTGAGGGACCGGTCTCAGCAGGTTATTGTAGAAGACACACGGTCTAAAAGCATTCCGGTTCCATGTGGAGTTCCACAGGGGTCGGTACTAGGTCCACTCTTATTTGTCATCTACTTAAACGATCTTCGTTTTGATAACTTAACCACGTTTGGCTACAAGTTTGCTGACGACATTAAAGTCGGAGGCACAAACACAAACGAATTTGCCTCGCCAGAACTTGAAAATGAAATTGAGGAAGTATTGTCGTGGTCTGTTCTGGCAGTTACCTCTTTCCATTCAAAAATGCCATTCTTTTTTTGTTGGCAATGGAAATCCAAATTTTCATTATACACTCGATAAAGTTCCTTTGTCAATTGTTGACGAGGTGAAGGACCTCGGCATCTGGTTTACTCCAGATCTGAAGCCATCGCTTCATTGCAGAAAAACGAGTGCTCTTGCCTTCCGTCGTCTTGCTGTTGTAAATAGATGTTTTACATCTGGGGATGTCGGTACAAAAGTATGGGCTTTTAAAGTTTTCGTCCGCCCCCTGCTCGAACATGCTACCCCAGTTTGGTCACCTTTTCTTTTGAGTGACATTGATCGCATTGAACAAGTCCAGCGCCGTTTTACGAAGGGACTCCCAGGTTTTCGCGACCTAAGTTATACTTTGCGTCTTGAGAGAACTGGACTAGAACTTCTCGAACTTAGAAGATTGAGATTCGATTTGATTTTAACCTACAAAATTTTGCGGGGTCTTATTCGAATTGACCTCCCTTTGTTTGACAGGGCTCCAAATCTGCATGGTACGCGTGGGCATTCTTGGAAGTTGGCCGTACAAGGTGCCAACCTTAACTGTAGAAAACACTTTTTCTCAGTAAGGGTGATCCCAATATGGAATGCTTTGAGTTCTACAACTGTTTGTATGGAGACGGAGTCGGGCTTCCGACGTATGCTCCTAAAAGAGCCGTTAGCTCGATTCCTTAAGAGAGGATCTTGATTATGTTGCACTCAATCTACTTTAATCTATTTAAACATGGTGCGGTGTCAGTGGCTCACACCCCTTCCGTCTACCATCCACCATATGCGTGGTAAACTGTTTTATTATTATTATTATTATTATTTTGACTATTCGTAGCGCAAGTGATATTTTTATGAGACCAAAATGAGGTCAAATGGCATTTATTATTATTTTTTATTTACTAAGATTACGTAGTTTTCATTGGAAAATCATGATATCCGTTATAATGGAGTCAGTTGGATGGTAAAACAGTTGAAGTAAGTCGGATCGTAAATCGTGTCCAATTTGGGCCAAAAAAGTTGTGACATCTACCCAAAACAAAACTTGTTAAGGATTCCCGCCAAGTTCTTCGGTCGTTTGAAGACGAAACACCTCACCCAACACAAAAAAAACATATCAAATATTGTCATGCCATAACAAAACAAACAAACAGTCACTCTTTAAATACCTGGTTGTATATTTATCTATTTGTTTACTTACTCAGTAAATTGTAATTTTAGTTTATAAGTTTCCAAACAACAAAATATTGTGATATTCCCGAGGTAATTTTGTTAAAATTACATGAATGTAATACTATTTCTCCAGAACGTAGTAAGTTATGCTGATTTTACTCAACTCAAAAGTTACTTTTTTTCTACTTTAGGTTTCTTGAATGATTTTTTTTCCATTTCGTAGCAGATTTTTTTTTTTTTTGGTATAATCCATTAGGTCTTCTCTCTCAGGCTATCATTAAAAAAAATTCTGTATCAAGGATAGTTTTCTCATTATTTCTGTTTTTTCGATGGCCTGGAAAAGAAAACATATAATTTTACGGTTTTTTTTTTTTTTTGCTGCGCACATGGCAACAACCTTTCCGCGATGCCTCCATTTTTCAGAAAAATCAATCGAAAAGGGAAATCTTTGACGAATGTTCAAAGCACTCCGATTGTTTTCGTCTTTTTGTTGATATGAAAAAAAATAATAGCACGTACACGTTTCTAATAATACGTGCTTTTCGGAGGTCTACGCAGGGATGGGGGGCGGGGAGGGGACAGGGGAGGCTGCACAGACGCTGCACGACTGTACTGTCATATGCAGACATTATTGACACTCGGCACGAGATAGAGTCTTCGTTCCGTAAGGGAATTTAGTAGGGAAGTGCGTTTCTGATTTTTTTTTTTTAAAACAGCATTTACTTTTTTCATCACGTTCTCGTGTTCGCAAAGTATTCTGCGCCTTACAATTTCTTTCTCAACCTTCAAATTAAATCCCTGACTTGGGTCTCAAATCAAATTTGTTTTCAATCTCTTGTTTGCAACGTGCTAAAACCTAACCCATGCTGGCTTTGAGATCTGCTAGACATTCTCTCTTTTCTTCCAATGGAGTTTTTTTTTCTCCTACTCTCTCTTCTGAGTCCTCCATACACCTTTTCTTCGCTGCAAGTTCTGATAATTGAATCGACGAGCAGCCATTTTGCTTTCAAGCAGCTTCCGCTCCCACCTTTACGGAAATGGGCGAGTAGCGAAAATTGTTGAAAGAAAAACTGCTGACAATGGGACTGAATTGCCTCGCTACTGCCAAAATCAACTTGAAGAAAAGCAACTACGTATTTATTTTTTACAATTTTTTTTTCAGAAAAAGGCCGCTTTTGTATCGCGTGCTTGTCATAACGCTGGCCAATGGGCGAGAGGAGTGGCGAGGGAGGGGAGGAGAGGAGAGGAGGGGAGGATGTGGCAGGGGTTTGTCTCGCATGCCCGTGGTCAATCCTCGGCATGTCCCAATCCTACATTTCAGGCAGAGCCTGGGAACGCAGGAACTCTTCGTTGGTCGGCCACTCCACATGAATAGGCTACAGAATACTACAAATAAGGGTGTAACAGAAATGTATGCCACAAATGAATAGGGCATGTTCTACATAACAAAACTGATGAAAAAATTCCATACGAACATACATCCGGAAATGCGTCCATTTCGAAAAATTTTTCCTTTCAGAGATACATGTGCACATCCAAGATCCAGGACGAAAGCGGCGTAGGCTAAGGGTGCACTTATAATATTGATTTCGACGCGTACGCGTGACGCTCGGCGCGTGAAACTCGAGTTTTTCCCATGCTCAACGCTGACGCGTGACCGTTTATAATACAGCAGGACGGTGAGCCAACGCGCGCGTTTTGCTATTTTCAAGCGTCACGCGAATATCTACTGGACCTAGTTTCGGTGAGCGCCAAGCGATGCTCACACGCTTACTTGTTGCATGCTGGGATAAAAAAAAATGGCGGCATCAACGGATTCCATCGGCACCGATCAGTCCCGCAAGAAAGGAAAACGTAGTGTGCTAAAAGGTTGAATGCTGAAAATAAACGGCCAGATATCTTAATTACAGTGACCTTGACCCGTATGGCATCGAATCTTGGTGCTATAGAAGAGGGAAGTTGTGAAACAGCATAGTTGGAACGGAGTATCGGCCAGCATTATCAAGCTCACGCGCCTGCTCACGTGTTTGATCTGTAAATGAAAGAGCGTTTGCTTTAGCGTGACGATGCCACGAGCGGGCCAAGCCGATTGTCCGCACGCACTGCTTTGCTCATGAACTGGCGTACGCGTCGAGCGTCGAGCGCCACGCTCACGCACAAGCTTTTATATTGTAAACGCAGCCTAATGCGTGACAGGTGAACGTTCGGACGACCCTTCCAGTATCAAGCAGTTGAAACTCCGTTTCAGTTGGGTCATAACTATTGATAGGGGGCAGAAATTGGTCCGTCCCACCTGTTCAGTAGCGCTGGGGAACCACGATAGGGAAAATCACAATAAAACCTAAATTTTGTAATAAATAAATAAATAAATAAATAACTTGTCGCATAAGCAACTTGAGTGGGAAGGGCCCATTGTGGTCCACTGACTCCCAGCCAAACTTAACATTTTTTAAAAGGAATCAGTAAAAAACAAAATAACGTTGCAGGTCAGGTCAACTGACGTCACAGAATAAAAAAAATATACTGAACAGTTAGAAAGTAACTGGAGTCAAATCAACATGTGCTTAATAATAATAAATAAAACACAGTAAGAAGGCAATAAAAAAGTAAACCAGAAAAATAAAATAAAAACATATTAAAAACCTTTTAAAACATTTAAAAACCATATAAACATAGTTAAAAGGCAATAAAGCAGTGAACTGAAATTTAAAAGCGCATTAAAAACCTTTTTAGGTCGCATCTGGATAGCCTACTTCTAAAAGTAGGTAAGTTAGGTGCCTTGACCACCTCATCAGGAAGGGCATTCCATGGTACGACAACTCTGTTTGTCCAAAAATACTTGCGTGTATCACAGTTAGCTTTGTTTACCATTAACTTATAGGAATGACCGCAAGTACTGTCACCGAGATGTAATTCAAAGAAAAAAGAGTCATCAAAATCAACTAAATTATGCAAAAGAGAGAATGTTAAATGCAAGTCTGCACGAAGTCGACGTAACTCCAGCGAATCAAGCGCTAAAAACTCAAGTCGTTCCTCATAAGTTTTGTTTTTTAGACCGTTAAGTGATTTAGTAAAGTGTCTCTGCACAGATTCAATGATGTCTATATCCCCTAAGAGGTGCGGAGACCAAACAGGACTTGCATATTCGAGAATGGGTCTAACATAGACTTTGAAAGCCCAGATCAAAGTTTTGTGATCACCTGAAGTAAATACTTTCTTAATCATTGCAGCTCTTTGACGTGCCAACTTGACGATATTTCGACAGTGGACACTCGATTTCAGATCATGTGACAGCTAAATCCCAAGATCCTTTATTATTGTAGGTTCGGGAAGTATTTTCCCAGGTATAAGACCATATTTAAAGCCAGTATTTGTGCGGCCAACATGGAAAACACAGCACTTTTGGGATGCAATCGGTAGTTGCCACATATTGGCCCATTTTACAATCTCGCACCCTGTACCAGCAAGAGAAGCTGAATCGGACGTATCAATAACGGCACTAGATACTTTAAGATCATCTGCAAACTTTTTCAAATCCACAGATGCACTAGTGGAGGTTATATCGTTTAAAAAAATAAAAAGTAATGGGCCTAATACCGAACCCTGAGGCACGCCACTAACAACAACATACACTTCTGACGCTGTGCCTTCAACAAACACTGACTGGGTACGATTGCACACAAAATCGGCAAGCCACGTAAGCATTTCGCCTTTGAATCCATAGTGTTCGAGTTTGGCGATGAGCTTGCTGTGCACAACAGATTCAAATGCCTGTAATTTGAGCCATCGCCCTGCATCTTGGATTTAAAAACAAACACACAAAGCACTACGCACATCACGAGATAAAAAAAAGAACCTTATATTTCGAAGCTAAATTACATGTTGGCTTCATTTTTCAAAATAAAAGCCTGCACAAAGACAGGCACCAAGCCTGGGTGTCACCAGATGTTATGGAGGACAGAGGAACCGGAAATGTGGAGGTCTGGAGGAAGGACAGGCCACGGAGAAAAAGGGAAAGTCTAAACAAGACAGGTGGGGGAAGGACGAATAAATGCTCTTCAGGGAGTGAACGTCTGTGTTATGCAGTGAAAGTACGTGCCTTAAGGTGACATCCCGGCTTGGTGCTTGTCTTTGTGCAGGCTTTTATTTTGAAAAATTAACCCAACATGTAAATTCAGCTTCGATACGTAAGGTACTTTTTTTTTTTTATCTCGTGATGTGCGTAGTGCTTTGTGTGTTTGTTTTTAAATTCTACAACGCATATATTTTAACTCTGTGGTTGTGCACATTTATCTCTGAAAGGAACATTTCTCGAAAAAGGAAGCACGTGTTCATACGGAATTTTTTCATCAGTTTGTTATGTAAAACATGCCCCTTTGTTTTGTGGCATACATTTCTGTTACACCCTGTATAATGAACGAGGTGAAACCAGCCCGAAATAATCATGTCGTAGAACAATCCGTGTTGTTTATAACACCTATCATAATAATAATAATAATAATAATCATAATAATAAATAGTTTGTTGCTATAGCAACTGGTCTGGTAAAGATCACATCAGATCACTAACTGCCAGCCAAAAAAAAATGACGATCAAATCTCCAAAATAAATGGGAACAATGAAACATGAAAATAAAAAAAATACATTGAGAAGCATTGCCAGGAAAAGTGTTGATAGGAAGGTTTCGGGTCTCGACTGCCTTGCCACCAAGGTTAGACCTGCCAGGGACTCAAAGGTCCCCGATGGCATCGCCAGGTGAGAGGAAAAAGGGGAAGATTGGGAGGCCAATTGTTATATACCAGTAAACTGGAGAAAAAAATATTTTTAAAATATTAAAAACTTTAAAAGTAAAAAAATAAATAAAAATAAATATTTAGTTTACTGCGCAGTACTCATGTCGCTTTCATCAATGGAACTCTCACTGAACGTATTTTTATCAACATGTGTCACGTTCTAAGTCATTATTTGTACCATTACGTAACCCAGAGCGATATATCAGACGCTGTTTCAGTTTTTGCTCTCCCAGTCAACTTCCGGTTATGGCCGGGGCTTTTACCTCGACGCTAAAACGCTTCTCAACTCACTCTGGATAATGTAGTGGGTGCAAGTAATGACTTGGAGCGTGAGACAAGTTGTTAATGAAGACGATCAGCACGAGTTCACGTGATAATATCGCGTAAGCGTAAATTTAATAACGCTCAATACGGGTACAGATTGTTCTACGATCTGACTTCGTAGAAGTTTCATCCCTTTATATGTGTAGTGCTCTGTATACTATATGCGGTGCGCGAGTGACGACGCGTCCCTGTGTCCGAGAGGTCTGGAAATGCGTTTGTTTCATCTCGATTGAACACGTAAAAGATCCTAAGAATTTTCTAGCAAACTGTCCCTCTCGATCCCGAGGTATTCTTAGCAGTGAAAAGGATGTTAATATTGTTAAGTACGGATCCCGCCACCCCAACCCCTTCCCGACTCATCTTCTCTGGCATCTTTTTTTTTTTTAAATCTCCCATGTCCTGCACGTTTGGCGATGCCATCGGGGACCTTAGAGTCCCTGGCAGGTCTAACCTTGGTGGTAAGGCATTCGTGTCCCCATACCTATTCCCTTACCTTCACCTGGCCATACTTTTATCATTTTATGTAATTGTCTTTTTTATAATTTAAGCTGGCTGTCAGTGATCTTTCCTAGGGTCCTTGACAGACTTGTTGCAATTACGATAAATATTATTATTATTATTTTTTTTTTTATTATTATTATTAAATATTATTAATATTCAATTTCTTAGTGCCTAGTATTTTTAACAACTTACCAATTAATTTAAGATGCTTAACTGCAAATAAATTAAAACATGAACTTAAAAAATATGTAATGGAATGCAATTCTAGACTTTGAATTTTAGATACTAAGAAGCGACTAATTATTTACTATAAATTTATTAAAATTTTTACATGTAAATAGCAAGCAAGTAATGTGGATGCTATGTATTTATACATATTTTTTATGTTAAGACACTGATGTAAATAATTGTAATATCATAACTGGTATTTGTGCACGTACAAATTCCATGAATTTCGTGCAAAGTGGAAAATAAGTTATTGTTATTATTATTATTATTATTATTATTATTATTATTATTATTATTAATAAAGCACGGCACAAGAAAGATAAAACAATAAATAACAGAACAAAGATCAGCCCAGAAACTGTAGGAACATGACAAATGGTTATCAAAACCTTCGAATGGCATCTTCCCACCACAACACTCAAGTGCACAGAAAAGCATCGCACTCGATTTGGGGATTGCGTCATCTTTTATCCCGTGACGTAATCCGTATGACATGAATGCTCTACTAAAAGCCGGGGCCTTTAATTAAAAAAAAATAATAAAACCGTTTTGGCCTGCCACCATTAGGGACCTGCCGCATTTGGCGACTCGGACATACTACTCATTTTTCGTTTATCATATATTCGTTAAAAATAAATTTATCCCATTAAAACGTGTGTCTAATATTAAAACAAGCGGCTGCAGCAACTACGTCGTTGCAACCGGTTTTCTGTACACTCCCGCCACTTGTGGGCCATTTCTGTTTCTTACTTCTGTTTTTTTTTGTGTGTTTTTTTTTAATTAATTTTTAACTAATTTTTGGTCTCTGGATCTAATGGTGAAACCCGTTTGTCTCTATCTGGTACTGTTCCACAGATGATGGGCTCAAATGTCGGCCACTTCCGTTTCACACTTCCGGGATTTTTTTTAAACTCATTTTAACTAATTTTTGTTTAATGAATCTAATAGTGGAAACCTTTTTGCCTCTCTCTGGCACCATTCCATAATAGATGATGGGATCACTTGTCGGGCTTTTCCGGTAACTTGTATGGCACTTCCGCTTTATACTTCCGGTTTACAAAGGGTTCCGGAGTTGAAAAAGGTGGCGAACAGATGGACGGAAAAAGTCGTTGCTATAAAGTTTTCCAAAGTGTTTCGTCTGTACAGAAGACAATGCGGTAAATACTACGGCTAAATTAATGGCCCTGGTGAACTTGAAAAACGTTGCTTGTGGTTTAATTGTTTGGATGTCTGCGTTATAAGAAGGACCACCTCTTTCACTGTCCTTAAACGAAATTCATACCAGGCCGTAATAATTAGAGATCCGACACGATTAGAGACCCGGCTTTTGCTTATTGCACTGGATAAATTAAAACAGCTATAAACGGAAACGGCCACAATTGAACAACCAGCTTATTTATAGGGTGGTCCACAAAAAAATGACGACCCAACATTTTCTAAGTCCAACATTTCTAGTTAGCACCCCTCAAAACCAGGAGAGGACAGAAATCGAATCTAGTGTAACCGGAAGATAGTGTCTTTTCCTGGTTCTGAGGGGGTGCTAACTAGAAAAGTTGGACCTAGAAACTGTTGGGTCGTCAGTTTTTTTGTGGACTACTCTGTTTAGCTTGGGAAGAATATTCCATGGTGATACGGAGTCCTTATTAATCAACATCAATCTTGTAATGACGAATTTGTGGGCTCATTCTGCCCCTCTTGAAACTGGTCCTGCATAAAACCAACAAAATGGTTTTAAAAACAATAACAAAGGAATAAAAGAGGATTTGAACGCCAAACTCACCCATTCGATTCAGGCTTTGTGGTCGTCCATTATGCCAGCAGCATCACACTAGACTCATTCAGCTAAAAAAAGAATTTTCATAATTTTAAATCGGGAGTTGATTACTGGAAAATTCTTTAAAATATTTACGCTGCGATCTGCATTGGCAGCAATAGTAAAACTTTCAAGTGTAAATCTTAAGATTGGATTAGAATCATGGTGGATAAGACATACAAAACACACACACAGCCACTCAAACGAAACAGAATTAAAACGTAAACTCATTAACCTAAACAAACCAAAGACGAAAAAACACAAAAAAAAACTATTTAAAACACAAATTAAACACACCACAAACACATTCTCGCAGACACAGCCCAATTCAAACACAAATTACGTTCACTTCCTGAAATTACCAAGGAATAAAAACAAACCTTGTTCCCTAGAAATGGAGTTCAAATTATTGTTCGCTTCGTTCGAGTGAACTCTAATCCGTTTTAATTAGTGTGGTTTCACAGCTGTGAGTTCCATAAAGATACGAGCTTTTTTTTTCTAAACGGCGAAGTCGTTTTTTCCCCCAGTTAATTACGGCCTTTTTTTCTTTCTATAAACAAAGTATTCCTCTTGGAAGCGAAAAAAGCAGGTAGTATGGCATCTTTTCAGTCTCCCAGGTTTATACAGCGTTTCATTACTAATCCTTTCAACAGTGTAGGGTAGCTCTGAAATTGATCTGTTTACTTAGCTCCAAATAGATGACAAATTGTGCAGAATGGCCGTGAGGCGAGTCTGATGCCTTTAGTATAGTCCATGCTGTAGTGTAGTAGATGTCCATTGAGTTCAAAGACTCCTACGCAATGCGGGATAATCACCCATCCTTAAATATTCACGGAGATTCCTATTGGTAGCCATATTACCCAGGGTATTTGAGGACAGCAGAACTCACTTTGTTTTGCGTTAAAATTTATTGGTTTTGCGTTAAACATGATTTGTTTTGTATTGAACTTGATTTCCTTTATATTAAACTTGATTTGTTTTGTATTGAACTTGCTTTGTTCTGTATTGAATTTGATTTGTTTTATATTGAACTTGATTTGTTCTGTATTGAATTTGAT
>JAHWFP010132337.1:0-10350 GCA_023313725.1 Lithobius niger | reverse complement strand
TGACCTTTTCCTGCAGTCTGGTCAGCCTTTTTTTGTGTGACGTGACTAAAAAATGTATAAATTCATTATTTATCTCCAGTAGGGCGGGGGCAGAGGAAATTGAGGGGGAGGGTGGGGTCATGGATCATTTGAAACCTCGAGAGTTTTCCTCTTCCCCCTGGAGATTAATTTCGACCGGTTCCCTTTCGGTTGCCTATCCGAGTTCAACCAATGATCAACTGACCTGTTCTATTCTATTTAGTAGCAAAAAATTAAGGTAAATATCGGACCGTCTCCATGGCATTTCCGTGCTGCGTTTAAAATCCCATATTGCTATATACTAAATTAAGGACATTTCGAAACTAATGACATTGCAGTTTAAAGAAAATATATTTCGATCAAGGGTGTGGTCTTGCAGTACAAGGTTCGGTTACGCTCACACCTGCATCATGCAGCCGACTTGACAGTAAATTTCAAAAAGTGTGAGTAAGAGTAACGACTCCCCAAAATAAGGAATAGCCTAGTATTATAAGTAAACACACATCTTATTTATTTATTGCATTTCAGGTATAGAAATGAATGAATGCCGGAGCCGATTTTTTTGTTACCAATGCTTATTTGAGTTGGTAATTGAATTAAACCATTCTGTCGGCATTGACATTGGATATATAACAGCCTAAAGTGTGCGCGGCCTATCTTGAGTTCGCTGCAGAACGAAGACGAATCGATTGTACGTTTTTGGTAGCAGAGTGCCTTGTTGATATCCAAAATGGTTACAAAAACAATGGCGGCCGTTGATTAAAGCCGCTCCCTCCAGGAAGCCGTAGCCGCTCATAAAATACTTCCAGGACTCAAGATACGCCGCGCACACTATAGGTGCACTGATATTCTGAGAGAGAATGAAAAACATCTGCATCGAATGGGATCGATCATGCCATTGACATGTCTGACACATGAGGTATGGATACGCTAGTAGGGAGCTCCCTGGATGTAGTCGTTAAAGCATCCTGCATGTAGTGGTAGGCAATGGGTTCAAATCCCAGGCAGGGTAATGATCTTCGTATTATTTCCAGAATTATATTCTCGTTAAGACCAGTCAGAAGCTGATGACTGAAATCGCCCTTTAATGGTATACTTTTTAATCGTTAGCCTTTTGACTTTTAATTACTTCACATGAAAACTAAACAGTCGAACCGTAATTTTGCGGTTGCTATTTTATTTCAATTATTGTTAGTTCCAGATTATTGATGTCCTTATTCTTTCCGTTGTTATCCAGTTTCTACTTCTAGAAATGCGCGTGACGCAAGCCCCAATCGACACATTTCTGACAAAAATGAGCCTGACCCCGTATCCAGAAACGGTACATCTTTCACCGTTGTCGACACTCTAAACCTGAAAAATGACATAACAGTTTAACGAAAGGAAGCGTAGAGCTAAAAGATTGTTCATTGGTCTAGTATATTAATTATATTCAGTACATTATTCATAACAGTCTTTGGTGCTTGTGAATTGCAATTTTTTTTCATTTTTAACAAATTTCCTTGTATCTATGAGATTATCATTGCGTTTGAATTAACGCAAGCTCCACAATAATAAAACGGCTAATTTTTCCTTTGTTTGTTTAGCTCCTCCTTCGAGAAGTGCGGAGGATAATAAAAGCCCCAGTCGAAATGTTTCTGGCAAAAATGGGGACCCCTCATCCACAACCGGTAGGTGTTTGACCTTTGTTGATTCTCATTCTCTTAAGACCTGAAAAACGTTACAATTGTCAGTTTCAAAGATTTGAAGAAATATTCCAGAAAGCAAGCAAGGGTAGAGCTAAAAATTGTTCACGTAATCTCTGCTAATTGGCAGAGCGAGCGAGTTAAGCATAACATATGGCCTAACGGACACTAAACTGCAAATTGTTGGTTGGTTGCATATTTTTTTAGTTCGAAAGGTAATAATGGATTGAATGTGTCACACCTCTTGAAAACCCCAAAAGTATTACGGAGCCCGAATATGACGTAAATCAATCATTTATAACACAAGAAAGTACGCTTTAATTCATCGATCTAAAACTCACCATTGTAAATTTGGATTCCTGAATAGTTCCGATGAGTCATACACCATGCTGCTGGTAATCAAGTGAACTTCAAAAATATAGTGAATTAAACGCAGTTGTTTCCTTATAGCTAACAGTCTTTTTCTACGTAACTCGACGAAATCATAACATTTGATTGTGGCATTTAAACCATACAAAGAGGCAGATGATCAGGAAAAAAAATTGATTCCGTTAATGACACACATTCGCTTGATTTGGAAAAGAATGCTTGGAGAAATTCCCTTCAACATGACGACCAAAGTGGCATTTACACTAACGATAAGAACTTCTAATTGGGAACCTCAAATGGTCGTAGCATGACAAAGCGGTTTATATAAAACGAAAATACGCAGCACACGACCTGTTTACACCACAGGACGAAACAATAACATGGCTGCATATACCGCTTTCATGATTCTCGGTTGCTATTAGAATTAGAACTCTCGACCCCGTTTTTCCATGAATGATTAAGTCTCTTCTCTAATACATCCACTGCAGCTGCTGCTTACGAAAATAAAACGGCAGCTACAAATTAAAGATTCATGACTCCATGTTGGCTTACCAGCATCACTCAGTTTTGCAATAGTAGTTCAAACTATACTGTGTAAATGTTCAATTGTTCATCTGTAACCTTATGAATCCACCCAAAACTGGTGTAAAAAGCCGCCAAGTTTCCAAAAAGGATCGGCCTTTGAAGGCAGTGATATCATTCAACAAGGGAACGGCCGGCAAGGTTAATCCTATCAGCCAAGTTGATCGCACCGACTAATAGATCGAAAGTTAAACGAAAACAGAAGATTGCTTCCTGCTGTAGCAATCTTCAAGTTTTCATGTAACGTCCAAAGTCTTATTCAGTGCGATCAACTTGGCTAATAGGATTAACCTTGGCGGCCTTTCCCTGGTTGAATGATATAACCAGCTTCAAAGGCCGATCCTTTTTTGGAAACTTGGCGGCTTTTTACACCAGTTTCGGTTTTGGATGGATATCCCAACTGTCATAGGACTGTGAACGTTCAAAAGATTACACCGTCTTATCTTCATCTGTACCTTTTTCCTGGCGAAATTTTATATTTATAAATTTTCACATTGATAATTTTCAAATTTACCATTGCCAATTAGCCATTTGATTAGCCAAATTGACACAGCTTAGTTTATTGTACGACCATTCTTCACATGCTTAAGTTTCTTCAATCCCATGTTTGCAGACACTGGCTAACAATCGCTGATTTTGTTCGCTTCGCTCACTCAATCAGCGCATGCCCTTTAGTTGTTTTGTTTATCTCTGCACTTTTCCCTTACTTTTCAAGATTTCGGCAGCATTAGGATTTATTCTCGACATGATGAGATCCGCTTTGAGTTGCTTGCAGTTGATAGACACATGTAACGTAGGACTGTGAACATACAAAAAGTCAGCGCACTGTTTTATATTCCGCTCTACTTTTTTTTTTTGAGAAACTTTATGTCTATAAATAATGCAAACAAAAACGTCAAGTGTGCCGTAAAAAAGGGGGTTATATGATTGAAGTTTCACTTTACTTGTTAAAATGTACACGGATAAAAATTGATGAATTTTAAATGAAAAAGAAAATAAAAGCAAATGAGAAAATTGCATGTGTTTAAGTGCTGTTGTGCTTTACGTAAAATATATGATCGGTAAAGCACAACAGCACCTAAACATATGCAATTTTCTCAATTGTACATTTGATTATTTCAATTAAAAGTCATCAATTTTTATTCGTGTACGTTTTAATAAGCAAAGTGAAACTTCAATTTCATAACCCCCTTTTTTACGGCACACTTGACGTTTGTAATCCGTGTACCTTTTTTACGGCTATGGCGTCGCGCTACAAAGGCTTCTGCATGCAGTCGATTGTTGCAACAATTCAACTCAGCTCTGAAAGCCTGCATCTAGGAAATAAATACGCCATTCTATCGTTTCTAGCTGCCAATTTCGAGGCCTTGGCCTCGAAATTAACAACGTTGCTTAGCTTGGTTTACAACTATATGCGTTTAGCTGAAACACGGATTCTTTCAATTCAATTTACTTTGCGGAGCCGTGACCCATGGTCGTACGCCCCAATCTTAGTAGTAATACAGCAAACGTACACCACAACCACAGAACATGTGAAGTCACAAACCAACAGAGTTACAATTCACTAACACCTGCACCTGTTACCCGCACCCAGCTATTACAAATAGTCTCAATGCACCTCGGTGCCCGGATATCCCACTGTCCGCAACAGTACCACCCACTTTCACACGCAGCTTGAGGGGAGGGGAGCTCGGGATCACGGGAAGAGCACTTAGACACACTTGTTGACTACACGTGGACACCAGTTTTCACACAGGCTGGGCAATTGCTCTCAGCTTCAGCAACGGATTCCGCCCAGCACCTAGGGGCAACAGCTCCCTGTCCCCTGGTAGCTGCACCGTCCAGTCAGCTAGCAATCGCCAATGATGCCAATACTTTCGGCAAATAAGCAGGAAGTGCTTAGGGGTGACATCTTGCCTGCACTCATCGCACAGGGCCGTATCCACCCACTCAAACCTAGTATGATGCACAGGGAGAAGAGAATGGCCCATGCGCAGACGCGACAGAAGCTTTGCAGCATAGAATGCAAGCCTGTCCATAATGGACCACATGATGCAGACCAGTTGAATTGCATAGTGAGATCTTCCCGTCTGGGCAGCAGCCCACTTTCCTTGCCACTTGCACATGTGCCACTGACGCACAAAACACTTCCTCATTTGCACCAACAGGACCGGTCGAACCTCAGGAACACCCTGATCAACCGCTTCCTGCGCCACCCCATCTGCTAGAACATTGCCAGCATGCCCACTATGGGCACGAACCTACCGGAGGGCTACCGTCAGAGCAACCCAGAACTTCCACCTGACTGTGTACACTAGAGGATCAGATACATCCAAAAGTGCCCACGATCGCTGCATCTTCCTGATACTAGAGAGTGAATCAGTTTCAATTGCGAAAGACTGTAGGTCCTCATCAGATGCTACATCTAGTGCCACAGAGATTGCAAGAAGCTCACACGCCATGCTTGATGTCATGACATCAGCACAACAATGACATTCAATTTTCAACGCTGGAACAGCTACACCAATACCTCCAATTTGTGCGTCCGCATAGAAGAAAGCGTCACAGAACACGTTACACTCGACATATACTTCCTCGAATAGTCGCGACAACTCTGGGCACCAGACCCATGGGCACACTGGCGTCACCCTCGTCACTTCGAATAATTGCTCCGCCATGCCAAAGAGAAGAGACACGCTTCGACCAGCAGTGCCAAGCAACACTCGAGCCTTTTCTGGCAAATTCCTATGATCAGCCAGGATCCTCCCAACCGGGTCACTTGCCCCACTACTCAGGTTTCGTAGGCATAGAAGCGCCGGAAGTTCCGCAGCACGGCACTCCAAAGATGGCTCGTTGCACTCCACCCACAGGGAATGCACTGGAGTAGACACAATGCAGCCAGAATCTATGCGAAGACACTCACTAGCCGTTACCTGCAAGGACGCTACGGCACTTCGCTATGCTCAAAAACGACAAGTGATAGTCAATCACTGGCCTCACAAACGTTCTGTATACTGACACAAGAGCACCCCTCGTTACCGTTGTCCCCTTCACTAGTGCTTTGAGAACCGACATCCTCACTTCCACTCCAGAGCTGAATCAAGCACCACACCAAGATACTTGACCGTTGGTTTCGACAAGACCATTACTCCACCCACCTTTACAACGTCAGAAATGCTACCTGCTCTTCTCATCCTCGAGAACACAACCACCTCCGTCTTAGCTGGCACAAGCAGAAGGCCCCGTTCCCCCAACCGTGCTGCAGTAACATCCAGTGCGCACTGAGCACAGTCGGACAACAAAGTAACATCGTCTCCAACAAACCAGAGAACAACATTGTCCGCATAGCATACAATGCTGTTTGAAGCCCCCAGTTTCACTAAGACAGCATTGATTGTTACTGCGAAGAGCGTAGGGCTAAGGCAACTCCCTTGTGGCAAGCCCCTATACATAGTAGCCTCTGCAGACCTGAAGCCATTCACACGAGTAGCAAATTTCCTTGCACCAAGTAGTGCCATCAAGGCCGCAAACAGCTTCAGACTCATACCCATGGCATCCAGTGAGTTTGACCCAGCCAATCGCTCCCGTGTCATAGGCAGCTTTAATATCTAAAAATACCACCATGACAACCAGACCGTGAGCTCAGGCACCTTGATACAAGTCAAAAGGAGGAGCACCGCATCCAGGGCGCTCCTACCAGGCCTGTATCCAAACTAGGACGGATCCAGGCATTGATAATATTCCAAATGCCAGCTAAGCCGGCGGACCTACATACGCTCAAACACTTTTCGCACGCACGACAGTAGCGCACCAGGCCTATAATTCACGACATTCATCCTATCCGACCCAGGCTTATGCACTGGAACTAGGATAGTGTACAGCCACGAAAGTGGGACAGCACTACCATCAAAATGGTCTTTGAACAGAGTGACCAAGGCCATTAGAGTTTCCTCAGGGAGCCTCTTGAGGGCTTCATACGAATCCGGTCAATACCAAGGGCACTCGCACTCTTACACACTCGGAGCGCTGTTTCGTACTCGGCATGTCCCACGGTGCATTCCTCCCCCTGCCGACAGACTGCACGGTAGAGAGCGAGGCGATGATACACCATTCGGAAGTGCATACACACTGGCGAACCTTTCATTAAAGGCATCCGCCATTCTCGCTCCATGCAGCACCGCACTTACATTTGCTCCCTGGGAATCCGGGTCATAACCCAAGTCTGCACAACTTTCTGGTCTTGCTGCCGCAGAGCACGCCACGCTTGACTCAGAGACGCCGCAGACCTAACCAGGCGACAAAGCCGCACTCCGTATCCCTTTTTTTCCTTCCTGATGATAAAGGACATCTCTTTGACAATGCCCTTATAAACCAGCAACCACTGTTCATTTGGGAGTGCCTCCACCTTCTGTAAGCCCTGTGCATATCACGCATGGCAACAGAGCAGAGAGCCATCTACCACTCAAGGTGTTGTTTCAATGATGAACTTTCCCCAGGCCGCTTATGACTGATGTTCTCCTGAACCCACCTTGCCATGATCCCACAATCTGCCTTTGGCCTGTTGCGTCGCTTTTCTGTACTGCTACTGGAAATACTCCCCACAGCACACAAAATAATCGAGAAGTGGTCACTGTTATGTAAATCATCAGAGACACTATACGCAAAAGTCGAAGCCAAGGCCGGTGTACAGACAAAAACGTCCAACACCGACTCTTACATTCTACAATCCTGCCACCTGGTAAAAGTTGGAGACCCATTCTGAATTATCTTTCACCCTACACCATCAACTGCCGCTGCCAACCTCCTCCCTTTGGCGTCAGTGCACAGAGCACCCCAATCATAGTGGTGACCATTAAAATCGCCACCAACACAAGACAAGGTGACGGGAATTGGGAGAACCAGGACCCCCACTCCACTGCTGATGGGTTCCTTGTCGCATGCACAAAAACAAGGGAAACCCACTGGCCAGCCATGTAAACCTTGACCGCGCAGGTATCAATCCCTCGAACACGAAGAGTGCAGTCGAGAGGCAGATATGGCACAGCCAACTTCACAAAAATTGCCACTTGCAGACCTGAGTAAATAAAGTCTGCCCCCAAAGCCGCAGCACTAAAACCATGCATATTATTGGCTTCTTGGATACCCAAAATATCGGCATGCCGGAGCAATTTATCACAAATGTTATTTCGTAGCCGACACGCATTCCACGTTACTGTGTTAAAAACTGTACTGTGAGCAGTGTATGTTACATAGATTTTGGTCCTTAATGCACAAATATGTCAGAAAAATAAACATCATGATAATACCTAAACATCAAAATTTACACACTACACCTTTCCATACCCCTTAAACTTTAATCCTCCATTACCCACAAGTGCTCTTCACACTCCGCCAGACTCCTCCTCTGCTACGGGCACAACTAGTCAAGATAGAATGCATTGCTGCAAAGTAAAGTTAACACTAAAGTAAATTTAATAATAACGCATACGCCACCACCATGCCGTAGCAGGCTAGCTGTATTATTATTCGAAAGTACAAGACTGACAGTGGTGTAACTAACGGTGTGGCGAGGTGAGGGGGCGTACAAATCTACGAAGAAATTGTATTTATGTGCTGTTTTCTTTAAAGGCTTTTCTTCATGTGTTATCATGCATTACGTAAAAGCAATAAAAATAATCGTATCTTAAAAATAAAGTGGTCATGTGTCATCATGCATTACGTAAAAGCAATAAAAATAATCGTATCTTAAAAATAAAGTGGTCGTACGTTTTCTGGCAGGGGGCATGAAGTTCTGCCGCTTTCCCCCAGCAAAATCGTTTATGCATACAAATGCTCGCACTTTTAAATCACGCAAAAGCATTTTTTTTAAGAGGCAGACTAACAAAATCCTACTTTGCCAATATAAATATAAATCCACCACTGCCAATTAGCCAGACGCAAATTCATCCTGTTAATAGCTCCCTGTTCACCATAAAACTGTAATTTACCCTTTAATGGAAGATACATTACCCTTCATAGTTTGAAATTTGCTTAAAATCTTCCATTTCAGCCAATTCTTATTATGATTTCATCCACAGGACGTGAGAATGAAGACTTTTTCATTATACAACAACGTATTGGAAAAGACTGGTTTGACCTGGCCATTAGACTGTTACGGTATGATGAAGTTGAAACCATACGAGTGAACTTCACTACCAATGGTGTTGAACGTATGGCTTATGAAACTCTCATGAAATGGAAACAAAAGAATCCAGATGTGAAGACTGTGCCATTCTTGACTGATCATTTAATTGAAATTGGAAGAACGGATATTGCAACTGAAATGTAAGTTTAATTCCACAAATGACATTAAATTATGATTGAAAGTCAAGTCGATCTGTAAAATAATAAATACGACCCCTATTCCTACAAAACTGTAGAAAACTTAGTAACTCTTGCATCATATCCTTAAAGAGTTGCTGTTGGTAGCCTGCTATGATTTTAAAGGCTGAACACGATTTGAATTAAAAGTGTTACAGTAAACGTACAATAAACAAAAGTGGGATCCTGAAACTTGCCAGGTACTGTAAAACCTTTAAGGTATTCTTCAGTAGTGACATTGGGGGGGGGGGGGATTAATATCGAGTCTCCATGACTCCCAGGCCCTAACCCTTACCACAAACACTTTATCATGTTCGCCCATTTGTTCTAGAAATTTAAGTAATAATCCCTTACGAATGCCCAACTGGTGAAACTAGAGTGAGTGTTAATTGGACTGAAGCATTTCGCTACCCCATAATTTAACTGTAAACTTAAAACTTGAAAATTAGAAAATAATTTTAAGGTTTGCCGATAAAGGAAAACCCATTTCTCCCGAATGTGCTTGTAAATAGAAAAGTAGTAAAAACACAAATCCGAAGCTGGTTTATATTTATAAAGCAGCTCAAACCGAAATGTTAGTCTGAAAGTCGCATTAAGCTGAATAACCCATTTGGTGTAAAGAGGGGAGGTTTTCGTGTTCGTGTCATTAAATATTTTTATTTCATATTGTTCAATGTATTAGTTGAGTTGGTGAATAGGTGAGATCACGGTTTCACTCGGCTAAATTACCACTGCTTTGTTTGGTGAGGTGGTCAAACATTTTTCCGATCAAGTTTTAGCTTATTTAAAGATAGGTTTGACTTAATAGGCTACTAAAATTGCGCAAAAACCGTTTGTGTAAAGATGAGTTGACAGTGAAACCACCTTTGCAATCCCATCTAAACGAATTTGCGGCCTTTGGCTCCAATACAGGCCATCTATGCAACAGCCAGCTGAAGAGTTACAAGGAAGGCACCAGCAGAAAAACGTGTGGAGAAAATAGCAAAAGGAACGACACCACATTGGTTAACAGCATGCTGCTGAAGTGCCTTAGAAAATTAATTGTAGCGGCGCTAACTGCCTGTTAAAGGTGCTGTCCGTCTAGCTCCAACATCTGTTGTATTCATCCGGTGTTATTAAAGTAGTTGAAGTGGCTGTTTTTACTTTTACGAAAATTAGCCAGCCCTCTACGGTCCCGGTGTTGGGGAGAGGGAACTCTTATGCCTGAGCATCTAAAATATCACTACAATAATCTAATCTATCATGGCTGCCACCAGATGGGATTTAATAGCGATCCTGGTTTAGAGGGCAGTTAAATTGACTAACCTTAAAATGACTAGCTATTAATCAAACGAAG
>JAHWFP010132335.1:0-19351 GCA_023313725.1 Lithobius niger | reverse complement strand
GGAACCACTCTCCCACTATAGGTGAGATCCAAACACACTCAGGATTTGGAAGCAGCAGCTATGATCACTCGAAGGCATCTGCTAGCCTAACATGAACGCCAGAAGTGTCTTTAAAAATCTCGCCTGCTTGAAGGCAATCCTCTCGACGGGTCACTACGATCTAATTTTTATTGTTGAAACTTGGCTCAACAGTACAATAACAAATGGAATGTTGCTGGGAGGTCACAATTATGAAATTCTACGCCTGGATCGGGATTCGAGGGGGGGAGGGGTGGCTCTCATTTTCCGCAACAACTTGAACGTTGTATGCTCTGACATGGCTGTGGATGCCGAGGCCATGGCATTTGTTTTGCCCATACTTAAACTGAAATTTATTGTTGCGTATTTGCCTGATAGCTATTGTGAACCGAAGGTCTCTTCTTTGGGCAATTTTATTGTAAATAATGTTACCTCAGTGTTTTCTACTATTGTTTTGGGGGATTTTAACCTCTCTACGGTCGACTGGACGCGTTTGACTTCCACATGCCGCACTCGTCAATCTTTTCTGGATCTTGTCCTCCCGCTGGGTTTGCGTCAACTTGTCACAGAGCCAACGCGGGGGAACAACATCCTTGATTTGGTTTTCTCTGGAGACGATAGACTTATCTTTGACCTTGAGGTTGGAGAACATCTCGGCACTAGTGACCACTGCATGATCTCATTCATGACTAACTGTGAGCCATTCGTTTATAACCCATCGGTTAAGAATCGAAAAGGCCAAATTAATTTTTATCAACTACGAGAAATATTGCATGACACCGACTGGGACTCGGCATTGTTCGCTGATTGTCACTCGGTGGATATTGCCTGGCGCAGGTTCATGACTATTATTGACACGGCTGTGGGACTTTCTAGGAGCATTCCTAAACCCGTAAAACCATCACACAATCAGCTCCCAAGGGATATCCTAAAAATTGGTAACAAGAAACTTAAACTTTGGCAACGCTATAAGGATGCCCCCACTATTAAAAATAAGGAGACTTATAACAGTTGTCGCAAGCTATACTCCAATCTTGTTGAGAACTGGCACTGCTCCAGAGAGAAACAAACTATACGAGAGGGTAATCTTGCTGCTTTGTTCAGACTGTATCGAAAAAATACAGGATCATCACGTACCCTGCCGCCATTTAAGTCAAACGATAGTTTTATTACTGATAATTCATCGAAAGCAGAGTTACTTAACAGCATTTTTGTTTCCAACTGTATTACTGATAATGGTATCATCCATCCCGACAGCTTGAAGACTGCACTTCCCGATTTCTGTTGCAATCATGTCTCTTTTTCCTGCATCCGTGGTACGAAACACACTGAAGAGTTTAAAACCAAGTGATGCTATTGGTCCTGATGGATATTCGGCCTTCTTCTACAAGATGATTGGAAATGAGGTTGGTTTGCCTCTCGCTTTTATCTACGAACTCTCCTTCAAATCTGCAAGTCTCCCATCAGTTTGGAGTACTGCTAACGTTATTCCGATCTTCAAAAAGGGTGATGCCGCAAATGCGCACAACTACAGACCGATCGCACTGACTGTCGTCCCTTGTAAGGTAATGGAAGCTATCGTAAAATCCGTCTTATTGAATTACTTACTCAATAACAATTTAATTAGAGATGATCAGTTTGGTTTTTTACCTGGCAGATCATCAACTTATCAACTCCTTGCATGCATTGATCTTTGGACTGGCTCTCCGGATGCTGGAGCACCAACCGATATAATTTATTTTGATTTCTGTAAGGCATTTGAATCGGTTGTCCATCTGAAATTGCTTTTTAAGCTCCAGCGGTTGGGGATTGCTGGCAGGCTTCTGGAGTGGATAACAGCCTTTATTGGCAATCGAACCCAAAGGGTCATGATCGGCAACTCATACTCCCATTTCTTACCAGTTGTTAGCGGGGTGCCTCAAAGGTCCATTCTTGGACCCATTCTTTTCGTAATTTATTTAAATGACTTAATGTCAGTTTCTCAGTCAGCACACCAGTTCAAATTCGCCGACGACCTTAAATTGGGAGCGCACATTGTTGACCAGGATTGCGACTCTAGGTCACTACAGGTAGCAATCAACCACGTTTCAAAGTGGAGTTTGGACTGGCAATTGCCACTCTCTATTCACAAATGCCTGGCTTTCAGCGTTGGTAAGCACCCTTCCACTGTTGATTACCACTTGAACGATCAACCACTTCCATCCGTTCTTGAAGTTAACGACCTGGGGGTCTGCCTGACCTCCGACTTAAAACCATCCTTACACTGTACCCAAACTATGGCCAAAGCGTTTCGGAGACTCGCTATTGTCAACCGCTGCTTTACTTCTGGAAACGTGAAAATTAAAGTTTGGGCCTTTAAAGTGTTTGTGAGACCGATCCTCGAGTACGCCTGCCCAGTGTGGTCACCATCACTGCTAGGTGACATTGACAAGCTGGAATCTGTCCAGCGCAAATTTACTAAAAAATTACCTGGAATGCGGATGCTTTCTAATGACACCAGGTTGTCCCGTGTTGGACTTGAGTCTCTTGAATTACGCAGGCTACGTGCTGATCTCATTCTGACCTTCAAAATTGTGCGTGGCTTTACACCAATTGATCTTCCATTTTTCGACCCATGCCCCTATGCGGCCACTAGAGGTCATTCGCATAAATTGGCCATTCAGCCTGCGAGGCTGGATTGCCGGAAGGGCTTTTTTAGTGTAAGGGTAATCCGAGCCTGGAATGCCCTCCCAGAGGAAGTTGTACAGGCGCGCTCAGTCGATCATTTTAAATTTTTATTGGGTGGGACTTGTCTCCGAAAATTTCTGAAGAGGCCAGATTTTGTTTTCAAACTATGATTTACGTTTTAAATTGTACAATCCATACACGTGTTAGTGGGACGAAATTAAGTGACTTCTAAACCCTACTAGCTCCCAACCACACCTGTGGTTAAATTATATTATTATTATTATAAATTTTATTATTTTGATTATTATTTTATTTTTTTTATTCGTTGACAATTGGTTTCTTCCAAGCTTTTATCTACGATGCTTTATTTTATTTTTAAAAGAAACTTTGACAATGACAAACCCGGCCTTCCCCCTCACTTGTCCCTCACGTTTGGCGATGCCATCGGGGACCATTGTGTCCCTGGTAGGTCTAACCTTGGTGGTAAGGCATTCGTGACCCCAACCTATACCATCAACCCTTCCTTGACAGCTGGGTTATCGTCTTCGTTTTAAACTTTTAAACTAGTTTACTTTTGTAATTTTTAAATATACATATTTTGGTTTTAAAATCGGATGGCAGTCAGTGGCCACCAGGTCCTTGCCACTCCGGTTGCGTTTGCAACAAACCTATATATTATTATTATTATTATTATTATAAATACAGTACATTCATCCAGAGATAGAAGGATTCCTATCTACACCGAACAGTGGGAGCAATATACGTTATGGTGTAGGATTCGTATCTACACTGAATGTGAGGAACCATTCCTACACGTAACATTATGAGTACCATTATGAGTATTATAGAACGCTCCCTTGAGTACCAATATACGTAACATCTAACAAGTAGAAATTGTGAGTATACCAAACAGTCAAGAATCCAACAGGAATGTTATCTACACTGGAATGAGTGTACGTTGGGAGAAATTCGTTACACTAGGGAGAACTTTGTTTTTTAATCAGAAAAATAGCATTGTTTCAGTTAGCACGTGACGGCTTTTTCCTTAGATAACCACTCCCCCTCATGACTATTTTCAGTTAAACTAAAATAACCGTGGTGTTGACGTGCCCTTCTTCCCACATTCTTCTATTCTTGCATCTTGCATAATCAACACTGCCGGTGTCCTCTCTACTGCCTACCTCGTGCTTCCTCTTCCCTGTTTTCTTTTGCCACTGCATGAATAGGTCGGTTTTTCTGCCAGTAGCGAAATTGGCTTTGCGATCCTGGAACTTATTTAGGTTATCAAGATGCCTACGGATGATATGAAGTGGCCGAAGGCTCTAAGAATGGTTCATTGGATGTTTTTAGGGGGATTGTGGTGGCAACCATTCTGAAAAAGGCAGCGGTAAGTACGATTGGTGATCGTAACAAAGATGGCGATGCTTTAGGCCTAACAATAGTATGGGTTCCGTGGAGAGCCTTTGGTGGAGTGGTTGAATGGATTACCTAGATTACTGGGTAATCATTCACGTGAGTGGATTTGATGAAGTGGTTTGAAGACATTACACAACTTGCTGGGTAATGCAATGCAGTAGGCATTGAGTTTGGTTAAAGGCGGGTTAGGCACGGGAGAACTTACATGAAAATTCGGTGAAGGGTATGAGAGTCGGAAAGTGAAAATGCCACAGAATTTGCTGAGAGTGGGGTTGTGTATTGAAATTGTACGAGCTTAAGAAATGGTCTATCAAATATTGGTATATTTTAGACGTCCGGGTTTTGTGCTTCAACGTACACCAAGGCTAGGCCGCCTCCGTGATAAGCATTGTTGAAGGTGCAGGCAGAGGCCTGTATGTCGCTACCTCTGTTTGTAGTTTGGCGATCCGGTGCCAGGAAGCCACGGCTGTCCCAACATTTTCGTCGATGCATCAATGTTTTAAATTCAGGCATTGCTAGCGATGCAGAAAACACGTCATGATAGGTTACAGTTTGTTTCATAGGGGACCTGCTTAAGGAATTTTTACATGGGCACCAATGCTGTCAATTCTGTTCCATTACCTGAATTTGTGTAACAGGACCAACTGGAGTTGGCCACAATGTGGTTGCTAGCCATTAGGTGAGACAGGGTTGCAAGTTGTGATGCTAATGTGTTGCTGAGCAGCGATGTGTGTCTACGTGGATAGGTCACGGTCGTATTTTCTCATTCATCTGTTTTGCGTTTCGTGGGTATATGCTAGTTGATGGCAGGATTGAAAAATTGCGCCGTTCTCATTTTCGATAGAGTTGGTCAGTGTTTGGTTATGTCTTACATCAAGGCGGCTGAGAGGGTGTTCGATTCTGTGCACAAATTTTATGAGGTGGCCAGGATCGTTGTGTCTTCTGACGTTCCAGTGGTTGCACGGAAGGGTTCTGCTTATAAATTGATTCATTGGATGACCTCGTGTCACCCTCACAGGTTGTTGCTGGTGGAGGTGTATTTGAAAGTTTGACAGATTTACTTTCTGCTGGTTTATGATGTAAGACTTGTCAACATTAGGAAATTTTTTGGGTTAGCAGAACGGCTGGGATGGGCTGTTCTTTGCAATACGTTCGTTAGGAAGGCATTCTTTTTTGTGTGTAATGTTTTTACGGCCTAAGCCGCAAGGACCATGTGCTTGGCATTCGAGCTACAACAGTTGACTTGTAGGCTGCTAGGTTTCAGGTTATTAGTGCAGGAAACCGGACAGTGAATTGGATTCCTGGTGTGGTTTTCCAGGAATCGGCAGATGTTTTTCATCATTCGCAACCCCAAGACAGCTAAGAGTGGGGAGTCATTTTTGGTGCGTACGTTCCAGGGGCCCTATTAGCTATCCGATACATTGTGCACTACATTGGACGGATGGCACTGTGGCTTGGTCGGTATGCTGTTACCTCTGAGAGTCGTCCTGAAGGGTGGTTAGCGTGAGCACGCGGGTCAGGTTGGCAGCACTACGTGGTGGAATCTATCCCAATTTTTAACACATTGAGAAAGATTCTGTGAATGAGAAATGACGATTCTACTAGAAGACTTGTTCTCGCAGGAGAATCTAAGTTCTCAGAGTAGAATCGGACGAAACTGTGTTACGCAGGCTCTCGCCCACCTGCCTGGCGCTTGGGTTCTCCAGCAGCAACAAACAGTTAAGAGGAAGCACAGAGTAGGCAGCAGAAAATGAGAACGTGTTATAAGTTTTTGCATAAATTTAGGTATAGTTAGATGCAAAGTGAGAAAATCAAACGTGTTGTGGGTCAAGGGAAGCATCCCAATATGTAACCCAGTTTCATTGGATTCTGCTCTTAGAACTTAGTTTACAACTTTTCTGAAAGATCTTCATGTTTTGGTCCGTTACTGCAATAATGAATTTGCATCAAAGGGTCGCCAGTAACACTAAATTTTAACAGGACTTTGCTTGAAAAACATTAAATTTTGCAGATAAAATTTAAGCTGGTTACGTCATGCTTGCAGAGTGCTATACTAAACCTGTGGCCGTTATATACAAGTTAATACCAAAACCCTCAAAAGTCAACGTGTGTTAATTTTGATACCCACGATTTTTGGCAATCCAACACTTTTTATGGGTTCTATCCACACCCCTGCTCCACCACGTGACAAGGGTAGAATTTTCGTAACTTAATGCAGTAAAATATACAACCCGTACACCCCAACAGGACCAAGGTAAACATGCTTATTCGCGACTGGTGATATTTCTTGTACCTACAGGTTACAAAAAGAAAATAATGATACCTCACGAAACGCTGGACTTGCAATCTAGGCTTAAGCCGGATATACCGATACATACCACAGCCAATTTTTTTTCCCAACGATACGAAAATTAGGCTATTGACACTACGAAATGTATCTAAATTTCTACCAAAGCCTGCATCGTGTTTCACACCCATAAACCTCCAACAAAAGATACGGCTTTACATGAAACTCGAAGTTCACAATCGGTAACAAAAAAAATACGCCTTTCCGTATCTTCCATTCGTCGACAGGAAGTTTCCACTCAGGAGGTATAATCAGTTGTAATGATATTTACTAACAGTATAGCATACGTAAGCGCATTTTTTTTCCAGAGAAGCCTACTGGTCCAGAAATATAGTTTTACTGGACCAGTACAAGCTTATCACTGGTCCTATAGGAAAACCTTACTGGCTCTGTACACCTTGGCTATAAGACTAGTAAGAATAGTCTACATGACCAGCAACAATTTTGCAATGGTCCAGTAAGAAGATTCTACTGGTCCAGTGCACAATTGTTACTGGACCAGTAATAATTTTCTACTTGTGCTAGCTACAGGACCAGTATTAACACCCTACTGGTCCAGTGTTCCATAAACCAGTAAGTAGTACTGGTCCAGTAGGAAAATTCGTACTGGTCCAGTCAAAAATTTTCAGTAGGATTTCCAATAGGGATTACTTGAATATTTAAATAGTTGTTGGGCACCTTGATTGGATGACAAAGAATGGTATTGCTACATTAAAAATAAATTTGCTAATTTCTTCAACCCTCCCTAGAAACTGCACTATGACAAAAGTTGGCAGTAAAGACTTAGCTGTGTCAATGTACAATAAAGCATCAATCCTCACCACCTTGTAAATGACGTCTCCCAAAAATCCACTTTCCTCCACCTTCCTCCCCCACCCTCCTTCGTCCACGACAAAAAAGGATTATTGTAGAAATCTGATACATTTTTTTTTTTGGAGTAACGTTTTATGGAAATGTTTACAGTGAAGTCTGCTATTTTATTTTAATTTTATTTTACAGGTCGTTTTCACTCAAATGAATAACGTTCAGATGACCACATCTCAGTTTCATTTTCCATGAGGACAAATGTAGCCTTTAGGATTTCATGCCTGTACACTGTTATCCCAAAGGAAATGCTGAACAAAATGTGGACAAAAAACATAATTCAGTTTTGGTTCATACTTGTTTTCACTCCACATGCTTTTGCTTCTCCTGCAATGAAATGTGACCATGAGCCAATAAAAGGTACTACTGAAGTGTCAGTACAATGCGCTGTGCCAGCCCTAACCATAAACATGACCTTCGACTCGGTACCAGTTAACAACACAAGAATTCTCACATTCAAATGTTATCACAGCAAAGAGTTAAGCCAAATGGATCGAGATACCTTTAGCCAGTTTGTTCGCATTCAACGACTAAAAACTGTAAACTGCAAATTCGAAAGCATTCCAGAAGATGCATTTAAGGGGCTGCGCAACCTTCAGAGGCTACTCATTGAAGTGGCAAAGCCACCTAAGGTCAAGGTAAACCTTCCTTCAGCTTTCTCCGGAGATCTTCAGAACGTTACGAATTTAGAATTGAGCGGAATCGGTTTCAAAACAGTTCCAGAAACATTTTGGGGAAATTTCCCACTTGTTGATAATGCTGTCTTTGCCAGAAATACATTAATAGATTTAAAATGGCTTGGTAGTCTAAAAAACTTATGTCTTTCGTCACTTGATGTGTCAGAAAATTATTTGACCATTTTGCCTTCTGACGCATTTCAAGCCACGCCACGGCTGTCCAGCCTAGTTCTAAGTAAAAACATGATTGACATTATTCATGAAAAAGCTTTGTATCCGTTAAAATCCCTGCAAGTGTTGGACTTAAGTTCTAACGATATTACTGTGTTACCATCGAAAGTATTTCGCTATCAGACAAAACTGCAAACATTATTTCTCTTCTCCAACAATTTAAATGCTTTACCGCCAGGTATTTTTAATGAACTTACAAAGTTAAAAATTTTGGATGTGGGCCATAACAACTTACATTTTTCTGATTCTCATGTAGGTATCTTTAACAATCTACATCGACTCCACAGACTTTCACTCAACAGTGCTAATATATCATTTCTGCCAACATCTGTATTTAGTGGACTGAGTAACTTACGAATTCTGGAACTGAACGATAATGATTTGTCGAGTGTTAATAGCAGTGTGTTTATTTTCGTTGAAAAGCTTCAGACTCTTTCGATTGGATCATGTGACTTACAATCTTTTGAATTCTTGGCCCATTTACCATTACTTACAGATCTAAATGCCCAAGAAAACCATTTTCTAAAACCGACATATGATGATTTGATAAAATGTCCTCTCTTAGAAGCCCTAGATCTCGGAGGAACTGGAATGACAACGATTCAACATGACAACAAAGGGATATTTTCTAACTTTTCACGGCTTACGTTTCTTAAAATAAACTCAAACCCAATTGGTGAGTTTGACTACTCATTCGTTTCGGATTTTGTAACGTATTTAGACTTGACCAAGACTCGAATTCGCACCATTAATGATAAATTTGGTGTGCGGGACAGAAAAAGGATCATTAACTTTATAGTTACCCAAAATAACTTTGATGAATGGAACAGTAAATCATTTGGTCAACATATTAGAGAATTAACCTGCAGTGATTGTGTCATAAATAGTATTAGAACTGGAACATTTTCTAACTCTAATAAGTTAATATCAATATGGTTTTTAAAAACTTTACTGCATAATATGGACAGATTTGCATTCCGTAATTCATATCCAGGACCTCGAATAGTCACTCCAGATGTTAAATTTGAAACTAATGTGTGCGAGACTACTGTAAACTGGGCAATCTCTGATATACGCTTTATCCGCTTCAGAAGTTCAGAAGGAAAATATGTCTGCCAGATGACGACACGGTGTAAAAGCGGTAGTGCTTATAAATTACGTGATGCAGGTAAAACGGAAGGGACAGCTGCCAACGTAGTAAAAGACGTTATTCTCGATTGCGGAAATAGCAATGTGACATTTTTCAATTACAACTTTGATGATCATGAAAAAGTGACTTTTTTGTACGTGGATGGAAACAGAATACCGGTATTACGGAATGATACATTTGCTAACATGTCAGCTTTGCAGTCTCTATATCTTAATGACAGTTGTATAGCTTCTATGGAAACTGGTGCCTTCTTTGGACTTAAGGATCTTACTAGATTGTATCTTCACAACAATGAACTTATCACTCTTAATGTGAGACAATTCATACAGCAAGTACACCTCTCTCTACTTTGGCTTCAAAATAACAAAATTGAAACCTTAGAGAAAGCGGTATTCTCGTGGCAATTTCGTTTATCGGAATTGCGTCTGAATGACAATCATTTAGACAGGTTACAGAGATCAGAACTTAGCAAACTGACAGCACTGAAGTACTTGTTTTTGAATAGCAACAACCTGACGTACATTTCACAGAACACTTTTTATTCTCAACATGTATTATCCGAACTTCACTTAGAAAACAACTCTCTTCAGTCCATACCACCAAACGCCTTTTCAGCAACAAGACAACTAAAAACATTATTCTTGAACAGTAATAAATTCAGTTACATTGACGAGAAAACATTTGCAATACCTCTGAAGCTGCATGACTTGCACTTTGAAGATAATGTAATATCTAAAATCCATCCACTGGCATTCCAAAATTTAAAAGATCTCATTGAACTTCATCTTGAAGGAAATGAGTTAGAATTTTTAAATGGAAGTGTCTTCAACTCCAAACCAGACTTGTCAACACACTGTCTAACCAACAACACTTGCCAAAAGAGGGAAGACAGTGTATTTGGTACAAACAAATTAGAATATGTTTATCTTCACAACAACAGTCTACGTTGGATTGATGTAAAAATACTGTCTTCTCTAACACATTTGGTAAATCTAACTCTGCACTATAATCAGTTGAAGCAGTTTTCCGTATGGGAACTTCCAACCAGTTTGCAAAGCATAACGTTAAGGAACAACAACCTTTCATGTGATTGTTCCTTTCTTACACAGTTCCAAAATTGGGTTATAGGACCTGGCCGCAACAAGGTGTCTGATATCGGCAGAGTTTTTTGTAAACACCAGAACAGTACGAATGCAGACTTACCACTGATGCAATATACTGAGACATACTGCAGGAAAAATCCTTCCCTATTGATCCCATTATTCGCTACTGGTGGGGCTTTTGTTGTTGTCATTGTTGTAACCATTTTGGGGTATCTACATCGACTTGAGATGCAAGTTTGGTTGTACTGTAAATATGGAGTTCGTCTGTTTTATCCAAATAATGATGCTGATGTTGGAAAAAGATACCATGCATTTGTGGCTTTCAGTTCTGAAGATGAAGAACTTGTGGCCCAACATTTAGTTCCTGGTTTGGAACCTCAGTTCAGATTATGTATTCACACCCGTGACTTTCCATTGGGTGCATTTATAACTGGTACTATCTGTGATGTTGTGGAAAACAGTTGCCGAACTCTGTTGGTGCTAACTAATAACTTCATCAACAGTGAGTGGTGCAAATTTGAGTTCAGGATGGCTCACTCCCAAACTATACAAGACCATTGTTGTCGGTTGATTGTCATTAGTTTTGAGGACGTGGACATGAATGCTGTTGATAAAGAACTCAAAGCTTACCTTAAGACTAACACCTATCTCCGATGGGGAGAACCGTTTTTCTGGAAGAAACTTAGATTTGCAATGCCAGATATTGAAGATTTAGAAGAAACTGGTGAAAGACAACATTTGTTGACCAATTAAAACTTTTTTTCTGTAGAAAAAAATCAATGTCTGAATGCAATAAATTTTATGTCACTTACGTTATGTAGTACTCACATCCAAAATTACCTTTTATGTCATATTTGTAATATTTCGTCACTTTATGCAAGAGAAGAATTACTTGACTAAGATTCTTAAAATACTGTAAATAAATAGCTACGGTTTCAGAAGTTGAAGTATTGGTTGAATTTCTCTATCGGTCATAAAGATTGTTGTACGCACTGTTAGGTATCATTTTGTGCTTCAAATCTGCACATTTAAGATTTATTCCCTTCAGTATTTTTTAGTGTGGCTAATTATGATATTTGAGTCCAATTCCCCAAAACCCCTACCGAATTTTATTGATTTACAAATTTACAAACAAAGCACCGAATGCATCCTGAAAATTTAAGTTGTAGTTGCTATTGACAGACAGACACCAGCACAGGGTTAGAACCTCCTTTTATCTGCTTGGAATCATGTGTTACTAAAACGTTGCAGTCACCACTTTCTAAATAATTATGAAGATTCCTATGGATTTCGACTTAAAACAACAAAATGCAATTATTATGGCATGCACAGGATTCCTTGTAGTTTAAGAGATTGGAACAGGCGAAGTGTCTCAAGTGGTTTGAAACTCGGGTGATTTCGTCGGAATTTAAATTAAATTGGAAAGCTTGTAAATTTCTTAATACCGTAGTGTCTAAATTTCCAATTTAAAAAAAAATCTTTATAGAGATTGTCCTTTTGTTTCACGCATGTGAAGCCTTTAAGTGTAGGATTAATTTGTGGTCAATTAGCTGGGGATAATTTCAGTATTGCCAGAGTTGTTCAGTCCATGTTGAGGTCGGGTAGGGACAAAACGTCGAGAGGTTGAAACAGTGGGATTCCCCCTACCTGCCCGAGAAACAGACTTTCCAGATGGGCACATCATGTGTAGATTCGAAAAACATCAATAGCTACAAGTGTGCCTATTTCTATTGCGTTGGCGAGTATGGGTCAAACATTTTACGTTGTTATGAAAATCGTTGTAAAAAATGCGAGATAATCGATTTCAGCTCACGGCAAAAGGGTGAGTTATGAAAATTGTTTTAATATTTGCTATTGTGTTGGTGAGTATGGGTCAACCATTTTGCGTTGTTATGAAAATCGCTGTAAAAAATGTGCAATAATCGATTTCACTCATGGCAAAAGGGTGAGTTATGAGAATTACCTACTATCACTATGTGAATTGCGAGTGTGAAAGTATTTCAACAGTAATATCTACAAAAGCTAGAGGGTTGTTTAATTGGAGTATATCCCAATTCAAAATAAATAATAACAAATGGAGTAAACATTTTTAGTGTTTTTTAATATGTGTAACGCAATGGTCTGTTTTACTAGCATACCGCTCTATCAGTTCGTACAATTATTTCTACACTGAGAAGTCATTTTGAGTGCGGCCTTGTCGGCGGGTTCCTCCGGTTTATGCCTACGCACCACGGCAACTGCCCATTGTCAAAATTGGCCGACAGAGGGCTCTGAGTGTTGACACATACTAAAGTTGAATCGTTTGCTAATAGTTACCATGAGATCGAAATTCTGAAGGACTAATGTGTTAAAAGTAAAATTATGTATGCTAAAAAAGTTGCCTAAAAAATTATAAAGTGTGACGTCAAAATAGAAAAATCATACTGAACACATCGAGTTCTCATGCTAGCAAATACAAATAGTAGTCAAAAGCCGCAGTCATTAACCAGCAGTCGGCATCGGTTTTAAATGTAGTTTGACTAGTTATGCATGCATACGACGAAAATGCCCCAGGATATAATGAGCTGCTGGGATGTAACTGAGGATGCGACCTCGAGTCTATCCTGATTACTACCATGGTGGAAGGTAGAGGAAAAGAGGGTGTTATCGATGAAGAGGGGTATTACCGATGTAATACCCCGCTTTCTCGATAAGACCCCTTCTTCCTTTTCGTAGCATGCATGTGCAACTTGCTAAGCTAAGCTTAAAACAAATGCCAACTGCTAGTTAATGGTCGCTGTTTTTGACTTGAATACATGCCAGCAAGAAAACTCGACATAGTCGTTATCATTTTCGTATTTTAACATCACACTTTATAATTTTATAAACTAGTATCTTATAATTTTTTCTTCGGCGATCTATTGGCATAAATAATTTTAATTTTTATCGCATTAGTCTTTTAGTTTTTCGATCCCACAATAATTATTAGCAAATGATTTAAAATTAATGCATGAACACACAGTGGCGGATTTCAGCAATGCGTGGTTGATGCAGCGCGTTTAACCAGAGCCTGTAGGTGGCTCTGGTTTAACGGGAAGTAGTCGCCGGCGCAGCATTGTCTATAACTTCTCGTTGGAAACAAATAATTTTATGAAATGATAGACTGGTAAGCTAATAAAACATAGGATTATGTTATAAATATTAATGAACACAAAAAATGTTTAATCCTTTTGTTATTATTTATTTTGAATTGGGATATACTCCAATAAAACAGCCCTCTAGCTTTTATGGATAATACGGCTAAAAATGTTTTCATACTCAGCCTGTAACCAGACTAAAACTTATTCATTTAGAAATTATGCGTGCAAAATAATTGCGACCAACACTAACTCATGCTAATTAATTTGAAATACTTAGCATTCGTCAGGTTTAATGTCAGGTTACAGGCTTCGTGCGAAAACAGTAGCCGTATTATTGACAAAAGCTCTAGGGCTCTTACTACTGATTGTAGCACGGCTCCTTTTCTTCCAATATGGTGGTAAGATGGCTATACTCAGTAGTAATAGCTCTACAGCGTCTGTCGATTGTATGGCTACAGTTTTTGCTTGAAGCCTGTAACCTGACACTAAAACTAACTAATGCTTATTATTTTGCATGTATATCCCGAGTGCGTAGCACAAGAGGTATAGTTTCAAATTAACTGCATGAGTTAGTTTTAGTCTGGTTACAGGCTGGCTGTGAAACGTTTTTTAGCCGTATTAGTCACAGAAGCTAGACGGCTTGGAGCGTATCCCAATTCAAAATAAATAAAAACAAAAGAACGCAACATTCTTTGTGTTTATTAATATTTTAAATGTGTAATGCTACGTTTTATTACTGTACCACTATATCAGTTCATAAAACTGATTCTTTCTCACCAACGAGAGACTGCGTCAACGACTTTCTCCCGAGTAGTCCTGACATGCTGCACCAACGATGTATTGCTCAAATCGGCCGAGTGGAGGCTCTGTGTGCACTAAATTTGTATCGTTTGTTAATAATTACCACGAGAACGAAGTTCTAAATGACTGATACGACAAAAATTACAATGCTTCATGCTAACAGACCACAAAAGAAAAATTATGAGCTACTTTGCCTATAACAATTATAAGATGGTGTGTTAAAATGCTGAAACTATGTCATCTTAGTCCTTGTGGCCGAGTAAGCCTAAATGACGTGCAATAATACAGATTGAGTATCGAGGGGGAAGTGACAACGTTTATTAATCGTTTTAACTATGTATACAAGTGGCTACAACAGGTGATCATTACATGTGAGTGACAAGCTATTTAACTATTACAAGTAGGGGTGTTTCCCGACGCATCCATGGATGACAGGCATTGATATGTGACGTTGTGGCATACCACAGAAACGCGACTGATTACGTTTAGTACTGCTGGTATATGCACGGTCATTAATTAGCAGTCGGCATCTGTTTTAAGCTTAGCTCAGAAAGTTGTGCATGTTTACAATGAAAAGGTCTCCGGGTGTAACCAAGTAGGCTGGGTGGGTATAATCACCTGAGTTGGTCTTGCTATCTACAATGGTTTAAGGTAGAGGAGCTGGTGAATAATCGACCTAGTGGAGGGGGGGGGGTGTGTAATCAGGTTGTTATACCCCGCCTCCTTGGTTATGCCCCGGTAGCTCGATTATTTCCCGAGACCTTTCTGTTTTACGCATGCAGAACTTGCTGAGCTAAGCTTAAAACAGATACCAATTACTAATAACTGACTGTAGCTTTTAACTCTTATACATACGAGCAGGAGAACTCGACAAATTCAGTCTGTTTTTCGTATTTTAACACCACAGTTTGTAATTTCTTAGGCAAGCATCTTAAAAGTTTTCTTTAGCAATCTATTACCATAATTCATTTTAATGTTTACCACATTAGTCTTTTAGAACTTCGACCGGATGGCAATTATTAACAAACTAGAGGCAGCCCGAGCTTTGCACGGGGCCGGTCACATTTTCTGGGACATTTTCCCGGCACTCTTCCCGACGACTTGTCAGATTGATCGACCACTCATGCCTGGCTCCTTTTTGGCTGCACGTAGAGTGGGAGAGTGCATTTTCAATGTGGGTCGAGGAGGGGAGAAGTGGCTTTCCTTTAGGCTTTCCTTTTCCTTTTAGCCGGTCTCCGATATTATTATAAAGATGATTCAAATTTAGTACATGCTGACACACGGAAGTATCTCCTTTCAGCAAATCGTGCTTGCTGCAGTGCATAGGCACCAGAGGAAACCGCTGACACAACTGAGCGGAAGACTTGTCGTAGTGATGAAATAAGGTTTTGTTCACTAATAGAGTGGAATGCTAGTAAAACGTAGCATTAGTTTTTTTAAATGATTAAATACAAAGAATGTTTAGTCCTTTTGTTATTATTTTTTTTGGATTAGGATGTATTCCAATAAAACTGCCCTCTAGCTCTTGTGGATAATACAGCCAAAATTGTTTTTGCACTCAGGCTGTAACCAGACTAAAACTCACTCGTGCTAATTAATTTGAAATTATTCCTCTTGCGCTACGCGCCGGGATATAACTGCGAAACAATTAACATTCGTTAGTTTTAATGTCAGGTTACCCCGGCTACTCTACTTTCCACTATGGTAACAAGTTGGATGTAGTCAAAGTTACCCGCGATCATTACGTGGATCGTCAAATTGACTGTATTAACCGTAAATTAACCGTATATATTTATATAAAATATATAAAATATACATTTTGTTTTATATAAAATATATATATAAAATCATAACAATATATATATATTTATTAATATATATTTATTTAATATATATTTATTTATATTTTTATTTTTAAAATGGCCACAGCTTAATGGCTATGTGTCAGTGTGACGTCACCAAACTGTACTAAATTTTATCGTTTCAATATAAAGAAATTATATTTATAAAAATAAAATAAAATTTGGTGGTGCCATTAAGATCAAGTTTACGATCATAACTCTTATTTTTACTTGCAAATACTGTCATGAATGGCACCACTTATTTTTCGAACTTTTTGCTAAATATAACCCCTTTACACAGATGCTATGAAATAATTACTGAAGTAAAAATGTCCGCATTTAAAACTGGCCTTGTGCTGATATAAGATGCACCAAGAATTTATAGGGCTGGGGAGGAGAGTTTGTACCTCTAAAAACTCCCTATTGAAACTTGTTATATTCATTCCTATTAGTTGTGACCGAGTTTTCAAAGGCGCCATGCGTTCCATCTGGTAATGTTTGCTCATTTTTCATCATAAATCTAAAAATTTGCAAGTAAAAAATTGTTATGATCGTAAACTTGATCTAAAGTACAACTAAGCTAAACTAAATAATAATTAAATACAAGCTAGTTTCGTTTAGTTTAATAAAATTTTAGGCTGAAAACTGAGTAGAAATTCCCACATAAAACTCGTGGCGCCCTCTATAAACTTAGACGGAACTAACAGGAATGAATCTGAGACGTTACAGTAAGGGGTCTCAGTTAGAAATTTTCCTCCCCAACCCTAAAAATTGTTGGATGCACTTATAGACAACTGTCTGGGTCTCGATCCCAGGGAATCTCGATATCACGGTTTGGGAAGCAGTCTTTCTTTCTTTCTTCCATTCTTTTTTTTTTCTTATTATTTCTTTCTCAGATTAGCGTAGCCAGAAGCTAATAATTGCTCCAGAATAGAGTGTCCGTAGTGTAACTAACGCTTTATCGCTTTGTCACTAGGATGTCTGGGAGAGAAGGTGTGGGTTTCGTTTCCCGGATCCAGGGCAGTTGATTCAACATTGCCAGAATCACACTTTACCAAAGCAACACTGAAAGGCGTCAACTTTCCAGCAGGAGCGGAAATTGGTGTTGAGTCAGGACGCGAAATTCGCGATTTCGACCCCAGCCGGCCTCGGCTTGAAAAACCCACCTGCTTCACCGCTTCCCGCTTGTGGAAGCAGTGAAGCGGTGAAGCAGGCGAGACCCAGGCAGCTCTTGCAAGCGGTGGTGCAGTATGCCTGGACTAATCTCATTGCGAGTGGTACTTTTTCACACCAATCCACTGAGTAAAACCTATTCAGCGTATTTTTAACGTGGGTTATCCCAGAAAGTATTTACGCAGGGCTCTACTACAGTACCGTCCTGATAGTGGATGAAAAACAGTATACGCGACTGGGCTGGACAATATGGCCGCTAAAAACGCCACTGATGCGATTGATTTGTTATGTTGCTGCATTCTGTCAACCAATGATGACACCATCCTTACAAAAATGCCAACATTCCTTCCTTTGCAACACTTTCTGGATAAACGAACGTGTCGCTTTTGTTTTCCAAGCGCAGAGAAATAGCTTAACTGTGGCTGAGCGATAAAATAAAAAACTATTTAAAAACACTTTCATATATAATAAAAATGTGTCACGCAATTGTACGTAAAATAAAAAATATATTTTGAAAACTGCCACTGGGTGTCAACAGATGTTGCGACTCTCCGTATAAAAATTCACCGATGAGATTTGTTATTTCCCCGAACACACCTCCAGAAATGGGCCAGTCGTGGCGTCCATTTTGTCTACCCCCTCTAATTCGTTGTAGATCGGGCCAGATAGTTTGCAGGCCATGATTTGCGACCAGTCTTTCCACATTTGACCGCATGGGGTCGCGTCCAAAATGAGAGATACAACATTATAGTGGACATTCCGTCGACCCCTATTGGTCCTCCTTTATGTGACTTCTGCTTTAGGTTGTGTCATCACAAGGCCAGTCTTTAATGATGAATTTCCACCTCATGATTTATCGTTTTGTATTCACATGCCCGAAAAACGGGAAAAGAAATCAACATTTTTATTGCCATTTACAGTTTTTATTTTATTTTTAAGCTTATTTCTAGTTCTCATTACATCAACCACTCTGCTTAATCGGCTCGTATGTAGCGAATGCAAAACAAAAAATGTAAAGAGACAAAATTCAAGATGTATATTGACATCCTTATTTTTACCACTATCCACACAAAGTTTTTAAAATTAAAGTTAATTACCAATACAACACACCTAAGATAAATACAGTCAACATTATAAATGAAAGTAATAACTGTTTTGGCGATCGAGCAAAGCGACCGCAAATACTCGACTGAATTAGAATTCTGTGTGTCTGAAGAGAAATGAAACTGTAGTAAGATGATATAAAGAAACACCCATCGTAGCATCCAGAGACTGCAGAGAAGCCCAGTGTGTGGCCATCCAGATGAAAAAGCAGTCAACGTGTATTCAAACGACCAGTGTTCAATTACTGACCATATGTTTTTGCGTAAAATATTTGCGTAGAAAAACGACGGGTTTTTCTTTATATTTTTTTGTGGTATGTTTGTCTGTTTGGGATACAATAACGCTCGCGACTGTGACAAGGGAGTTTTGTGCATGAACTGAGCGATTTGGAAGATAAAAATTCTGCCTAATATATTTTAGGAGTTATTAGGGTTTTTCCGTTGGATGTCTCAGCCGACTATTAGTAGAGGTAGAAGGGAGCCCGATGTGTAAGGCTGGCAATCCCGAGCAATACACGAACAACACAAAGCCTTCTGCTGCCATATACACTATAGTTCTTTTAGGACGAATAACGCATAAAATAATCACAAATGGTAAGGGAAAAAATACTTTTACTGCCAATTTCAGGTGGCTTCATTTATCATTTCTACAGCAAATTTCGCGTATGGTAGCAGAGCTATCCAGACGCGCGCATAAAGATCTGTGTTGAATTTGTTGGCTTGGTTCCTATTCAAGAACTGCTGCATAAGTAAAATGGGTCCTCCTGACCGGCAATACAACCACAAGTGTAAATAAGGTCACGATTTTAATTTTCAACCGGTTAACTTCCGGTCTTGGTCA
>JAHWFP010132323.1:0-10928 GCA_023313725.1 Lithobius niger | reverse complement strand
TTTTTTTGTTATTGACAGTTTCCTGTGGTTTTGTTATTATTTTGTTACGTTAGGTTAGGTTGGGTTAGGTCAGGTAGGTTAGGTTTGTGTTGTGTTGTGTTTTGTTATTGTGGTTTTATCATAAACTGGTACAAAGTAACAAGAAAACCTGATTTACATTGCAATGAAAGAAGATGGAAATCAGATTTTCTTGTTACTTTGTACCCGGCAAGATGGCCGGCGCTTTAAGTCGTTTTATCAGTTTACGTATTTTCAATATTTTTTTTTCAGTACTTAAGACACATTTCCCCACGTTTTAAAAAGTGATGTGAGAAGAGGATATAGATCTTTGCCGGTTAGCAAAAAAATAGAATGATTTGGAGTGGTTCGGTTAAACGGTATATTTACTAGTTTTTTTTAAAGAAGTATAGGTTTTCGTTAAAAAAAAACCATTAGATTAGCCTATAACATGCGTAAGTGTTCTACGCTTATCGTTCAATGATTAAGAAGAGTTGGCACAAAATACAGATTGTGTCGTGGCTTCGTTTTCCCAGGCAGGGTGCACCGATTCACCATACAACATCAAAGTTTGATGTAAAAGAATAACTCCCTTCTTTAGGAAACTAATTTTATTTAGATTATTTGATTCCAGTATGCAACAGAACAGCAAATATTAAACAACAATCACAAAGCAAAAGAAATTATTTGCATTAGATTATGAGTTTGGCTGACGTAACGGCGAATTGGCAGTTAAAGTGCTTTTACATGTACATGACAACATAAGATTAATTATCAATGCGAAAATTTACAGACGTAAAATTCCTCACAAAAAAAAAGTTAGAGGTGTAGATAAGACAGTTTGGCTAGATATGTAGATAGTATCATAGTAGTCTGAAAATTGTGATACCTGCCTAACACATAAACTGGCACATGAGAAGCTGTGAAGTTTCCAAAAAGGATCGGCCTTTGAAAGTAGTGATGTCATTCAACTAGGGACAGACCGACTCGTGTAATCCTATCAGCCAGCAATCTTGGGGGCAGAAACTTCTTTCTTAAATTTTTGTGCCAGGAGTGATTATGGTTATCTGCATATTTCACGAATTGAATAAGATAGTCAATGTCACAGCCATACGATCTAAGCCCAACACGTTTCCACAGTCTAAGAAAGTAGTCAAAGAAATTAAAGAAGAGGCCCATACACCAAGATTGCTGTCTAATAGGATTAACCTTGGCTGGATTTCCCTTGTTGAATGATATAGCTACTTTCATAGGCCGATCCTTTTTGGAAACTTGCAGCTTCTCGTATATCAGTTATGGTTTTAGGTGAATAATGATTATGCCGATTGCTGTGTTCATGAAGTGAGATTAATTTTGACGTTAGAGGTTCAAAATCCTCAAAGTCCCGGCTTGTTCACTTTTATTGATTTACTAACGTAAAGCCATAAATAGGGACATAGAATGCATGTTGAAAATTTGATATGAATCGGACGAACTAGGTGATTGCGAAGACTGACTGACAGAAAGACACCAGATGATGAGAAGCTCCTTGTCTTGCTTCGCACCACATCTAATTAAAACAAAGTCCGTCTGTCCACGTTTGCAGAAACCTCTCCATACGCATGAGTGCTCTCACAAATTTAACAGGTTGGGCTTGCCATTTTATTATCACACTTTCGGCAATTATCTTAAAACCAGCTGAAGCACGGGTAGTGTTGAGTACACGGTATGGCAGCTGGTTAGGTATGGCAGCCTATGTGTACGTCCATGTTCGACTTGCTGGCCGAACGTTGATTTTCGTTTGCTTCGCTCACTCAATCAGTGCTTCCATTGACCCAAATCCCTCCCCTCCCACTGCTAAATGATCTCTCTTTCTAATAATCACTTCTGTTATATTCTGTTGGGGCGAGAGATAATCGTCTAACTGGAAAAGCGCATAATTGGAAGAACGTATAACGGAAAACAGTATAACGGAATATCATCTAACAGAAAATTCGTATAATGGAAAAGCGTCTAACTGGAAATTCGTATAAAGGAAAATCGTCTAATATCCTTGCCTCGCTCGCGCTACCGCGCTCGCTGCGGCTAGACATATAACATCAGAAACCGCAGTTAGACGTTAATCCAGTTAGACGTTTATCCATTATACAATTATCCATTATACGATATTCCGTTTAGATGCTTTTCCAGAGTTTTTATTTAGGCAGATTTTAGACATTTATCCCATTAGACGATTTTCCAGTTAGACGTTCGTCCGACGCCCCATTCTGTTCACGTTCATGCTGACAGAAATAAATAAGGCTCAATGCTGTCTCGAAGCTGCCCCTTCCATAAGGGTGCTTTCCTGAAGAACTTTCCCGCTATGCAATCCCTCCAACCAGACGCTTGGGGACGTGGGCCGTTGCATGTCATTTTCTGATGCTTGGGCCATGCCTGGCCATTGCTCCTATTATGGAATTATACATACACAGATTTTCATCGGGCGATCTCTTATCATGAATCCTTTCCATTTTCATTGTGTATGATTTCAGAAATTCCATCACGTAAGTTATTGGTAAACGATAATAGTTAAGAATGGGGCAGACAGACAGCAGACTCTCTTGTCCGGTTTTACTAATGCTTGATTCGCTAGGCCGAAAGCGAATTAAAAGGTGACGTACACATCAGGAGCGGGGCCGTGGCTGGCCCCCTATTACCAGTTCATACACTACGGTTACGTCTAGCTAACGGAGCAACTTTAAAAACTGGCAGTTGTACTATCACGAGAGGCCGGATTAAGGCAGGGACATTAGGGAGATTTTTTCCTGGCCCCAAATTTCCGTGGTGTCCCCGGCCTTGCTCAAAGCTGGAAGACACAAAATTAAAATAAAGTAAATAAATACAGCGAAATGAATATTTTTTTCATGTACGACGATATCGATCACTTTTGCCTGCTTGCTAATCTTGAAGCCTGTTAGCACGCTGTCCTTACTTAGCCAAAAGGGTTGTGAAATGAATACCACATAATCCCGTTAACGACTGTTTGGTATTTTCTACTCACGACCCGTAGCAAAACAAAATTCAGCCGAAGTTGGCTACACCACCAGCATCAGCATACACATCGTGCACAGCGCACCTGCGTGACTTTAGATAGAAAAAAGGACCAAAGTAGATGTGCGGGGAAAAAAAAAGACCAGGACTGTGGAAGCAAATTAAAGCAAATGAAAAAACTGTCAAGGGTTTAAGTCAAAGATATTAAGTTTGTTTTTATGACTTGGTGCTTTATTCTTTTTCTTTTAATTTTCTTGATAACGGATGCAGAATACTTCGAGACATGACAACTTCTGCGATTCTTTGTCAACTGTTTTGGCTTTCGTTTTTCACATACACGATTTGAAGGACAATTTCTGAATTTTTCCAAGTATATTGCTATTGTGTAGCAAGGTGGCCTGAGGGTTATAATGACTATCACATATGCGAGTGGTCCCGGATTCGAGCCTGACCTTATCCACCCCTGGCACTTTGGGAAGAGAAGGGACCAGCGATGTCTCATGCGCATTATTGATTGTGGTAAGTAACAGATCCAAGAAATTTTCGATTGGAATTACCTACCAAAATTCTCCCTCTCCCCTTTGGGTGCTATGGCTTCGGCTGGGAGAGCATCAAAAAGCTCCAGTGTATATCTATTCTTGGTCTCATATGGCACTACTAAAATGCAAAAATAGCAATTGTTCTCATTTGAGCTAGAGGATTTTTCGCAGTTCAAATGCTTTTGTTTAATGCCTTAGTCAGTTTGTTGATTTTTTTTTAAAAGCCAATGCGTGGCCCTGACTCACGCGAGTGGCCTTTTTATTTCCACGAATTGATTCTTAAGTACTTAAAAAGCCGACCTGCTCATAATCTACTTTAATATAACGAATCACAAAAACACAGGAATCAAACACTTTTACCAAATGTTCAAACCGACCCAGGCTGTGACTCCAGTCTGTGTTTATAAGCTCAGTTTATAAACAATTAACTCAACAAAAAACGGCTTCGCCGTTTAGAAAAAAAGCATTAGAGCTCGTATCCCCATACTCACAGCTGTGAAGGTATACAAATAAAAACGGATTAGACTTCACTCAAACGCAACGAACTATAATTTGAACTCCAATTCCAGGGAACAAGGACTGTTTTTTTCTCAGTGGTTTGTCAGAAAGTGAACACTGTGTTTGAAATTTTTAATGTATGTGTGCGTGCGTATGTTTATGTGTACTTAATTTGGGTGTTGTAATGGCTTTTTTTAATATTTGTCGATGTTTTTGTTGTTTTATATTTACTGTGAGTTTCCTGTGAGTGTCTATATGTGGATTTTGTGTGCATTTATAATTAGTCAAATAAGCATATTCCTAATTAAGACAGTTTTTATTCCCTGTCTTTGTGTATGTCTTTTTCATCCTTTGTAGGCGTTTTGCTGTTTACGACGTCGGTTTGTATGTGTTTTAGATTTTCGTTCTGTTTCATGTGCGTGTGTATGTTGTATTTTGTGTGCGTATTTTATTTGTGTGAAGTATCCAACCGTTTTTTGTTTGTTTGTTTGATTAGTGATGTACATGAATACGTGTGCATGGAGACTGACATGTCACGTTCCCTGGAATTGGATTTCAAATTATAGTTCGTTGCGTTCGAGTGAACTCTAATCCGTTTTTAATCGTGTACCTTCACAGCGGTGAGTATGGGGATACGAGCTCTAATGCTTTTTTCTAAACGGCAAAGCCGTTTTTTGTTCAGTTAATTTGCTGGCTTGTTTCACTTCCGTTTTATTGTAATTGCTACGGTATGTCACTGTACACCCAACTTTGTTTGCGAAAAAATGAAACATTAGAAACGCGTATTTCTGTTCAGTTCTTCCCAAGCCTTATCCCATGTTTGCTATTTGATGGTAACACACTAGCGTGTGTCTAGAGTTAGCATGTATCAGCTGATTGGTAGTTGCTTCTGTATTGTTGCAAGCAGATGCAGTATTATGGCAAACAATCGCAGAAACAATTCAACTAGCTTCCCGAAGCCTACATTAAAAAAGTAAATAAATCATTCAGTCATGTCGGCCGTCCAATTATAGACTTTGCAACCTCTGGTTTAAAACTGAAAGATTAAAGCGAAAACCGAGGCCATTTCATTTTGGTTCTCGACAACGATTGAATATATTTAATGGAGCCGCAGTCCGAAGCTTCCACGACAATGTTAATTTCCCCGTGGCCGTTGCATCTAGTTCGAGTGAGCTACAATCCGATCTTGTGTGCCTCGCCTATTGTTGCTCCATTGTTACATGTTGCAGCATTGCATTCTGGGCCCCAGCCTGTCCAGTTTTTTAAAATTCTCGTGCGCAACGAACTCTAATAAGCACTGCCTGCCGGCCGTGCTGATAAACAACTCTAGTCTGTTTATAAACAATATTAAGGACAGACTTTACATATACGCCTAATAAGAAATATTGTTCCTTGATTGAACTGCATGAAAAGTGTTGTCAGAGCCCATGGCGTTTAAACTTTTTATGTGTAGTAGACTCTGAAAGGAATGCTTTAATTCGAGAAATACTCCTAACCAAGTTATTCGTGACTTTCTTTCATGTAAAAAATTGCAAATACTTTTTTTTTTTTAACAATTACATTTAAATAACAATTAAACAAAATCAGGAGGTTAGAAATCCAAACACATCCTACGAGCCAGCCTTTATGTCACTTCTGGTAAAAGTAAAAAAAAAAGCAAAGGATTTTGTTACTTATTTTAAGAAGCTTTTTAGGAGGGGGGATTGTGTTGTTTTGGGAGAAGGTATAAGAATCGTTGGAAAGGTAGGGTGGGCTCCTTTAATTTTAACCTAGCAACCCGAGGTACGTTAATTCGGTTCTGGCTCATTCTGAGCCCTGACCCCATGCACGAATGCTGGCAGTCCACTGAAACACTGGAAATGATATCGACGTTGGTCGCTTATACCAAGAGCCAATGCAAATGAATTTTTAGTTTGGTCCCAATATGCATCTTTTTTGTCTCTGTGACAGAATTTTCATCAAAAATAAATATTAAAAAAATGCCTGTCTAGACGTAGTTTAGAACAGTGCTGCAAAGCCGAATACAGCCATACTAACCTAAAATAATATTTGGATAATCCCTAAAGTGATAATTAAAAGGGCACATTTGCATCTTCTCGCTAAAAATATTTTCTGGTCTATCGTTATGTAATAAGATGGAGTGGCTAGTTTCTCCTGAGGCAATGTAGCGATTTTTGCTTCAACGAAAAATATTCCGTATTTCCAAAAATTCACCAATTCTAAAGAATAAAACCCTAACCAGACTGGCTGCTCATGGCTACGTGGTGTCGCACTGGGATGGTTTACCAAAGACGTCATTATCCACAAATACACCACCAACCCAACGACTGAAGCAATTTTGACCTTGTAGGCACATAGCAATCCATTGCTTCGCACGAAATTTTCTTCTGTCTGGTTAGGGCTTAAAGGCCAATGCTCACGGCTCAGGATGGTGAAAGAAAGACGACAAAATCGATGGATAACTGCAACAGTAGCCATAAATGGTGCAAAAAAATGGTGTAAGAAAGACGACAAAATCGATCGATAAATGCAACAGTAGCCACAAATGGTACAAGAAAGACGTCAATATCGGTTGATGAATGCAACAGTAACCACAAGATTGCACCAATTTTGACTTTGTAGGCACCTAGTAACGCATCGATTCGCACGACATTTTCTTCTGTCTGGTTAGGGCTTAAATCTTTATTTTGGAATAAATTGTTGTTGAAATGCCGTGACCAGGATTCAGATCAAGTCATCATTAGATTAGAAAACATTGCATCTTGTAATGAGTGCAGAGCGCAGCAACAATGCCACATTTGCTACGGAGCTAGCATCTGGAGCCAGTCGTTGAGATAGCTTCAAGGCGCACTGTACAGAAATGGAGGTAAGAAACGCCGACGGCTTTAGTCAAGCCGACGCTGTGAGAGCAAGTATCTTAGGTGTGAAAATACACGATTTTTTAAAATTTACTGGCAGCTGCTGTAATATTCCGCAAGCGGTATCGTTTCTTTTCTCATTTACAAACTTAATATATATTTTTGAAGCTATTAGATATTTGGCATTTGTTGCCCATCCGGTGTCTGGGTAGCTTCCCCTTGTGGATGTGCACTCTAAACAAAATGATCTCAATAATAAAAGTAACGTAGTCCTGTCCAATCCCTTTTGGTATGAAACAGGTATTAAGATTGTAAATTGGAAAAGAAAAGCTTTCGCTTGCTGAAAATTACAGCAGCTGCCAGTCAATCGAAAAAATTGTGCAATTTTAGGCCTAAGAAAGCCGCTCTCTAGCATTGACTTGACTAAAAGACGTTGGCACTTCTTAGTCACGGGTATAGCTGCGATTACTGGGGCGTCAGATTCGAAAGGTGTCTTAGTCCCAGCTGTTCATCTCTGGCTTCCTATCCACAGACCCAGGTTCGATCCTGGGAATGGAACTGCATATGTACGGGTTTTTCTCCGGTTGTTTCCCACCCGTTGTATGAGGGTTTCCTTCGGGTACTCCGGTTTCCTCCTTCCTGCGGCAAAAAACAACTGTTTACGATGATGGTTCCTTCCACTTATCATCTGCCACTCGGGCCTACAAAAAGCTGTATAGCTTACTGGCCGACAACGTCTATTCTATTATATTCTATTCTTAATTTCATTTTTATCCAGTGTCCAGCTTAACGGCTGGCTCCTGATGCTAACTTGACATTAAAATGGCGTTATTGCTACTGCTCTACTTAATTTCTAATATGGTGCTCATTTTGGTTTTGTTTAATCGTAAACATTCATTTAAATGTTGACATTTAAAAAAACAGTCAGAAATTTTACACTACAGAAGGAATTGTTCTTTTCTTCCCAGAGACGATCATCCATCTCTAAATTATTTGTTTCCAGTGACTCATTACGGACAGTTCGATAACAAGTGCTCCATAAAAGCGTGAAGCAAACATTGAATTCAACACTAAGTAAAATCAAGTGAGCGTTGACATTTCCGTGGCGAGATCGTTGCACAACTGCACTCTAAGGAAAACATTGTTCGGAAAACTTTGAAACTGACAGTCTGTTTGCCTGTGGCTGTCTGTAGTATAATCTAATAGTATAACTACTTAGTGTTGGATTTTAATTTTTTTTAGTAAGCTTGGGTATTATCAGGTTCAAGTTTTTTTTATTCCGACGATATCACTTTGGTGCGAAGCTCCTGATTCCTGTGCTCAGAGTGTGGGAATTAGGGGTCATGGGGTTTCTTACAAAAGGGAACACTTCTTTTAATCTGTTGCAATAACTCTTGTCCTTACATTCTTTGGTGTTCTTCTTTTTACTTCTTTTAGACTGTTAGATTTCCTGCAATCATGTCATTTTTTTTGCTGTTTTTTATACAATGAGTTTCTTGGTAGGTTGGTGAAATTTTTTATGGATCCATCCAAACTTTTTTGAAAAATAAACGTGCAATTTAAAAATGCAACAGACACATACTGTAAAAACGGACACAAAAAAAGTGTGGAAAGTGAGACTACCTACAATGAGCGATGTACATTCCCTCCTGATTTGCATTACATTTTGGAATAGTGAGGTTAAAAGAGGTGAAGGTCAACCACACACAGGTACTAGGTCACCTAGGCGAGAAAGCGACTCGAATTCACAGGCTACAGCTGTCAACATGGATTAGCAGTGGTATAACCAACGCCATCTAGCAGTCCGAATATAACTACAGATGTAGGCAGCCATACGTCCACTCATTCCTCCCGAGCGAAACGATTATTTAATAAAACACAAGGTAAATACCCTTGTCCATATCTTGTGTTTAATGTAGGTAAATTGTCCAAAGTAGGCCTGTTCGACACCGACTCGTCAGCGTCATTGCTAGAAAACACTACAGCACAGCTGCAGTTGGCAAACAAATTATATTAACTGCCGAGCTGCTAGTTTAATTATGCCTTTGAATTTGATCGTAGTGGGAAATCAACAGATATAAAGAGCAATAAAGAAAATGACTGTTACCTTTTCCAAATGTGTTTTCTCTAAAGAACAAGGTTAACAATCGTGCTGGGTAAAAGTTTCGGTCCATTTCAGTTACTCATCGGTTTTGAATTTTTATCAAAACAATATAACACGGTTGTCATAGATTGCACAGCTAACCTTTTGCAAATCGGAAACATAAAATTCCAGGTGTCGGATTCACCAGAAGCAGCATGGAAAGCTTACATGGAAATTAAGGAAATTACCAACAGGAAAAAAATTATAAGTCTGCTGCTGTCCTGATAGCCACAGTTAGTATTGCTTCAGACGAAAATAGCGCATGTAATCTGGAATTTATAGAGAACTAGCATCGTACCCGGCTTCGCCCGGGGTGTTCTTTCACCCGTGGTTTGGTTTGGCACGTGGTTGTTTCCCAGTTCGGTCGGTGTTGCGTGAACATTAACTGCGACTGGTTATTTTTCTTCCTGTAAGTTTCCCTTTTCCTCCCATCTTCTGCTACCCCTTTCATCCCATCAACTCCTTGCCCTCACCCTCCCCTCTCTCCTTTCCTCCCTTCCTATCCTGTTACCCACACAGACGCACTGCCCTACTGCCTGTTTATCGCTTTGGCTTATGACGTCATTTACCACTGTTGGCTGGACGTTGACTGAGCTTGGTTAGTGTTTGGGATGTTGTTGTTCAGTTAACGGACAATCATATGCTTATTGGTCAAAGACGCAATGCCCCCCCACACGGGCATTTGCCATTCAGGACCTCCTCCTCATTCTCAATTTATCGCTTTGGCTTGCGCAATCCGTACCATGTCAACTATCCTTCATACGTGACGTCATTTAAGACATGCCTCTGTGATGACCGCGTAGAGCAAATTGTTATTCGAGGCAACAATGTGGCAAATTCAACTTCTTTTCAAGGCAACAACGTACCAGTTTCAACTTCTAGCCAAAGAATTGACACACTCGCCCGTTTTCATTGTCGGGGTTCTCCTTCTGGGGGTCGTCGTTGCTTCATTTCTGCTATGAGACTTTGGTTTATAATGTAAGATTGCGCTCCTCAACAGCAATACGAGGATACTGTATGTCTTTTTATTTATTTTTATTTTACACAAAAACAAAATACAGGCAATGTCAAGTGAAACAAAACAAAAACGCAAACCATACAAAAAAAAAGCAAAAAGCAAAAAAAAAAAAAAAAATTAGAGCAAAGAAAAAGCCCAGAGAAATCCATTTTAACAACCAAAGCACTCATCCAGTTTCATTTCCAGGTCAACCCACGGTAAACTTTTTATGGTTTTGTCTGTCCAATCTGGTAAATTTTTAAAAATACTTGTTTGTGTTCTAAATAATTTTTTTAATAATTTTTAACTATTATTGGTGTTGGTTTTAATTTCTGACATCTACAAACCCGTAAAACATATTTAAAAATGTAATGTAATCAAATAATACAAAGTATTTTGGCACTCATTCGTACCCGACAATCCACACACAATGTTTGGACTTTTAGCAGTGAAGCAGCTGGGATCGACCTTAATGATCATTTTATTTATAAGCTGCCATATTTCTTCAGTGCACTTGCAATAAAAAAAATAGATATTCAATTATTTCGTCCTCATTTTGGCAAAAAGCGCAGAGTGGAGTGCTGACATCCTGTAGCTTTCCAATTAGGAAGGTATTAGTTGCAATATGTCTGTGCAATAATTTAAAAGCAAAAACTTACATTTTGGGTTCTTTAATATTTACCAACTAGTTTTGATTTATGGCTTCCCATTCTACTTTATTGTATTTATTACAGTTTCCCATTTTTCTTGTACCTTTTTTGGTTTACTGATTTTAGTGACTCACCAATAAATACGCACCACCAAAAGAGTTCCAGGTCTTTCAAATTTGCAAATTTTCGATAGTTTTTACAACTATCTTCATCAGGCATGAACTGTCTTCCTATCCA
>JAHWFP010132321.1:0-12828 GCA_023313725.1 Lithobius niger | reverse complement strand
AGACGATATCTCAACCGTAATAATTTGTTTTCTTAAATAACGTCCTTTAGCCAGCTCATAATTCTTAATTACACGATGAATTATATAACGATACAAAATTTAAATATGCGAATGTAGTTTTCAGCAGTGCTTACTATCTGCGAGCGTCTGACAGCTTGACGGAAAAAATTCCAAAACAATAATAATACGTCACTTTTCGCGTTTCCATTATTTGTACGATCAAGTTAAGGTTTGGAATAAAGATATAAAAAATATTGTAAAAATAGTTTACCGTAAAATGTAGGGTTTTGCGCCACTTCTTCGAAGCCTGTTTTAGTACGTAAATCAGTTGGATGTCACCTCGCTTGACCCTTCAAAGATGGCGGCTCACGAATATCCGAATAACTCTATTGTCCCCTTGCTGCCGTTCACGCCGTAGCGAAACGCACGCTACAGGTCTCACTTCCGGCTTTGCCGGAAGCGTGATCGATAATTTCGCCATCTGGCGCCTCGCGAGCTAACTATTTTGGCTGGCAACCCTATTCTTTGGCATAAAACCACGTAGTTTAGTGCTTGTTTTAGGGGGCACAAATGTCAGCATCCAATTGCTATGCTTTCATTTATCATACATGTAAACATCGTACTTAATGTTTTTATCTAACAGCGGTGACGATCTCTGTGTCCATAAAAAGGTTGACTACATTTCCCATTTATTTGCGGCTGCAATTAAATAACGCCCTACGAGTTTTAAATGCGTTTCAGCATTAACTAAACTACAGTATTTAATCTTTTCCCTAGTGCTTATAACAGCAACATTTATTAACGTAAATTTTTAGCCCTACCTAGTTCGGGCAACATGGCTTAGCTCTATCTTTAATATTTAGCGGACAGCAGTGTATCTTGTATTTTTTTCCAGAGATCTCCCATCCTACAGTAGTGACTCACTTTACCTTCTGCAAACTCCGAAAAATACCTTCTATTAAATTACCAATTTATTAAATCCAGGTGAACGAAAACCATCCTTCAATTAAGAGTTCAAAACTCAGCCATTTCAAGTTTCACTTTCAAAACTTTCACTCCAACGATTTTTCAATAGCTCTACTTGATCCAATGCATTTGAGAATTTAGTACATTGCCATTGTCTTCGGTGCAAACGGATTCTGACTGCCTCTTTTCAGCCACTCAGTGCTCAGCTTTGGCCCACCTGCTCACCCATTCACAGGCCTGAATAGTAAACCAATCACGTAGCTGCTACGACCAATACTTTTGCTTGCCTTGTTGCCCCGCAACAGACCCGCCTCCTGTCAATCTTATGACGTCAATAGCCAAACAATAGAAAATCGCATCCTCGAACGTCCGGGCAGCGGCAGCCTTTTAGTATTTAACAAACGCAAGGTAAACAATCGACAGCACTTGCTCCGACATTGAAGCTACGAGTCACTACGACAGTTGGGATGGAGATTCCGAAGGTCGGAATGTTGCCATGCCGGGCAAGGTAGTGGTTAGGTAACTAGCGGTGATTTAAATTTTTATTTTTCGAAAAGTAACTCTAAATTTTAAACTTTAAAACGTAACTTACTTTTAACTTTAATGTCGTAAAATTTATGTTGGACTTAGCCAGCGGCATTCCTGACAACAGGCCAGCATAACGTGAGGGTTTGTCTGTTCCCTTTCTAAAAAACTTTCGTTTCTTATTTATAGAATCATCAAGTAAGCTGGTTCTGAAATAATCAAAACTCTTCAGGTCTCGTAGCGTTATTTATGGTAGAACCCTGGTAATTCTAGCCCAACTCGAGAGGGAAAGGTTTTAGCATAATGCATCTTGTCCAAACCTAGCTGTTGTAATTTAATGTATGTTCCATTGACTTAAACAGAAACCAACTATTTCTAGTCGAAATTGTAAAAAATTGATGAACTAACGTATTTGTTCACTAGTGAATTTTTAATGTAAAATTCCGTACTGCTTTTTACTTAAAGCCTTCTTGTTGTAAAGAAAATCAACTAGTTACCAATGTAGTGTTTATTTAAACATGTTTTTAAAATAAAACCAAGAGTTTAAAACTCCATTTTGTTTCTCTGTAATTAGCGTTAATTTGAGGTTTTAAATAACGAAAATTCATCTTATTTTTAACCTAAGAAAGTAAGCAAATTAACAGTCCCACCGTTGGTGGCAGCGACCATTGAACTTAGTTTAGCTTATAGTAACCTTTAATTAGGACGCCCATCTTTACCCCAACTTGGAGTAGAAATGAGCAGTGTTTTTATTCCGCAAAAGTAAAAACGGACACTATCGAAGTTAAGACTGAAACCGCAAACACACCAGACTAGCCGTTCTGTCTCATGCACCCGTTGAACAGACAGCGCCGCTACAGAACTGGTGGCAGCGGTGGGATCGCCTGGTGCTGCTCCTGCACACCTCCCACTCTGCCTACTACCATAACCAGTTACTTCAAATGAAGAAGATGTCGCAGTACGTTTCGCACTGCAAACCCAGATGCCCGCAACCAGTCAAAATGTTGCAGAAAAAGATGTCAGCCTAGCAGTCAATATCTAGGCCCATCGGAATCCTGAATCCAGTCGGAGCCGGGAAGCGGCAACCTCATCATCACCAACGAAATTTTGAGCAAGCCTTCAGAAGGTGAAACAGACGTTACACCGATCCTTGGAGAAGCCAGCCATGTGTGGATATGGAGCTCCAGCCCTCAATTTGGACATTCCAACTTGTACCAGAAAAGTGAACCTCTAAACCAAGAACGTTCTAAAGTGCCGGTGTTCGAGTTTCAACAACCAGGATACTGCAAAAATCATTGGACAATCCGTCTACGGTGGGAGGATTGACTGACCGCATAGCAATTGTGCCGAGTAGAAAAAAGGTTAGTGCACATAGGTATGCTTTGGCCGCCAAGCCGAGTGTTTATTTTTATGCATTTATGTGTAGCTTTATCCACCAGAGTGCTAGGGGGTTATTTGTGTATTCTTGTGCAGCTAAATGGTTTCCCGTTTTTTTTGAGAGAAATGTTTAAATGCGTGCTCTTTTCAAAAACTCACTAGAATTTATTTTGAGGCTGCATTTTAAATAGCGAACAACGTTAAATCTAACTTTAACGGTAACTTTAAAAATCTTCCAACATGGAGGAGTTAGATGAGATAATTTTGCACCTTCAAAATAAGGATCCCAAGAAAGCATGCCTTAATCTAGGATTAACGGTTAGTGATTTTAGACAGGAGACCGTAAAAATTTTACATATAGCCTATGAAGACCAGAAAATCACTCTAGACGAATTAACTGATAATTTGTTAAGCGCTATCGAAAAGCGTGATAATGCTGTTTTAGCAAAAAAAGAAATGGCTTTAAAAGAAAACGAGCAATTCCTAAAAGCCGAGCAACTTAAATTAGATGCTTTAAAACTTGAAGACGCAGCTAAAGCCCGGGAAGCAGCTGAACGAGCCAGAGCTCACGAGCTGCAACTAAAAGACACGCATGCGCAGACTAGCGACGTCGCTAACGCGCACGAACTTCGTAGGCTAGAAAGAGAAGTGGCGCTGACGGAAAAACAAATAGAGTTGGCCAAACTTAGAGCTGCGAACCCTGATTTAAATGTAAATCCAGTCACTATTTCTACAGACCCAATTGATAGAAGTAGACCGGGGAAAATTTCCGATGCTGTACGGTTACTCTCTGACTGGGGGCCCAAGTCAGAAATTAATTCTTTTTTGAAAATTTTTGAGCGCACGATGTTAACTCAAAAGATAAATAAATTAGAATGGGTGGTCGGCCTTCAGCCAATTTTAGGTGACCTTTTGGTTAAAGTGTGTGATCAGATGCCAGTCACTGATATGCACAGTTACGATTTAGTAAAAAGTAAATTACTAGAAAGGTTTGTACAGACGAAGGAGTCTGTTTAGTCACAGTTTCGTTCTTTAGAAAAAGATTCTGAGCAAATGTTCCATGAACACGCTTTTGAATTGAAAACGTTATTTTCCAGATGGTTAGCACTCACTGATGTTAACCGCGACTTTGATAAATTGGTTAACCTAATTTTATTAGAGCAGTTTATGAAATCATGCCCGGTGGGCTTGAGAAAATGGTTGCCGGACCAGATTAAATCTGGGTCCCTGGCGGAATCAGCCAAACTGTCGGATGATTATACGACACGCAACAAGCAGATCAATGCGGATGCTGCTGTGAAAACTGGCCGTTTGCAAACAAGTGCATAGCCTGGTGGACAGGCTTCAAAAACTAACTTCAAACCGGGTGGAAGGCGAAACACCCAACAGGCAGCTAAACCGGCTGGTTCTGCCGATGTCAAGACTGACTCCACTGGTAGGGATTCTGCCAGCAGCAACTCTCATCCTGAGTACGACAGGGCTCGCAAGCCTAGAGCAAATGATGGTAATTGTTTTACCTGCAAAAAACCGGGCCACAGATACCGTGATTGCCCCGAACGTCTGACACAAGAGCCACCTGGCCAGCCACACAGTCTAGTTGTAATTTCGTGGACAGTGGTCCACCCGAATTAATTTTGTCGAAGCACATTCATGAGTTGAGTGTAAATGGCTCTAAGTGTTTAGTGCTACGAGACACGGGTTCAACCCACGATGTCATTTCTCGAAATTTGGTTCAGCCACATCAGTTTACGGGTGAGTACACCCATTGCAGTAACGCTCTTACTGAGCAGACGACTGCACACACCATCGCAAAAATGGATGTGCAAACGCCGTATGGGCCTTTAACGACAGAGGCCTTGGTCTCGGACCACATGCTACCACATTTCCAGATGCTTGTTGGAATCCCATCCCAGACTATTCTGGAAGAAAGGGGGTTGAAAACTCTAACTCCTTTTTGTAACGCTGTTACTCGATCGCAAACCCGCAGCGAGCAACAACTCTCGATTTGTAACCACAATATCGTGAGATCGATTCCTCAAGTGAAGAGGATTCTGACAGTGACTCGGAACAGTGTGAGGTCACTCCACAGGTAGCGTCAGATGGTTTTATTAACCCTAAGGTATACAGCTTAGACTCGGCTATTTTAGGTCCCCCAACGGAACAATTTGCAAAATTGTTGGATGTTGACAAAAATTCATTTGCCCAGCTGCAACTTGAATTCCCAACTTTGGAAAAATGTTGGAAAACTGCTGAGCTCCCGCTGGACCAGCAGGACGAAAACAAACAGTTTTTTGTGGAGAAAGGTTTACTTTTTCGAAAGCCCTTTCGCTCTTTGGGTAAGCCGCCAATCGAAAAGCAACTAGTGCTCCCCAAAGAATGTAGAAGTTTTGTGCTTAATACAGCGTATGCCAATGCATGGGCAGGCCACTTGGGCCGGTCAAAAACAAAGGACTGTGTATTAACTAACTTTTACTGGCCACACTGTTTTTCTGACATTGAAGATTATGTCTTAACATGCCTCACGTGCCAAAAAAATGGCAAACAGGACAAAAGTATGTTGCCCCCTGGTATTGGTGCCCATGGATGGTGCGCCCTTCAACAAGTATATTGTTGACATCGTCGGGCCCATCAAGCCAACTATCAAGGCTGGTTTCAAGTATATTCTTTCCCTACTTGACCCTGCAACCAAGTTTCCGGAAACTGTTCCCCTTAAAGAGGCTAACAGCCAAAGTGTTGTAGATGCACTTTTGTTAATTTTTTCTCGACTAGGATTTCCAGGAGAGCTCCAGTCTGACCTGGGCTCATGTTTCGTATCTGAACTGACAACGTTGTTCCTGGAAAAATGCGGAATTAAATGCATTAATTCCAGTGTGAACCACCCTCAGTCAAATAGTGTAGAACGTCTACACCGAACGCTCAAAGCTATGCTTCGAGCAGTGTGCCACGAGCATCCCGAAGATTGGGAACGTTGCTTGCCAGGAGCCATGTTTGCCCTGCGTACAGCCCCACATGAAAGTACAGGATTCACTCTTGCCGAAATGGTTTACGGGCGAAATTTAAAGGGCCCACTTGACTTGGTCAAAAACCAGTGGATAGAACCGGACGTTCATCCCAGTGTGCTTGAGTATATTTTGGATCTACTCCAGTGATTCAAATATTCTAGAGAACTTTCTCAAGAGAATATTGTGAAAATGCAGTTGAAAAATAAAACTTATTACGACAACAAGGTAGTTGAACGAAAGTTCAAGGAGGGGGACAAAGTTCTTGTTTTAAAGCCTTCCAGAACCAATATACTTGACATTTATTGGGATGGCCCCTGCGAAGCATTGAAGCGATTATCAGATACAAACTACTTAATCAAAAGATCGTTTGGTGCTCAGAAGGAGACCGTATTTCAAGTAAATCTTCTGAAACCCTGTCTGCCAAGGGAAGGAGCCACTCATCATTCCTACTCTGACGAAAAGGAGCTAGCGCTCAAAGACCATGTCTGGACAGGCCAGCCTGGTGATGGCCACCTTAATGCTAAGGAACCTATGAGTCTTTTCAAAAAGACAGGCAATTTAACGGAATTGCAGAAGAGCGACTTACTCACTATTTTTGAAAAAGTCGATGGAGTTTTTTCCACACTCCCTGGTCGTACAGACAGAGTTGTACACGACGTAGAATTAATTAATTCCGAGCACAAGCCCTGTAAATATTATCGCCATGTGAAATATGAGCGTGACTTAATAGTCACAGAGATCAAGCGGATGCTCGATCTTGGCTTGATTGTTGAGACTGATTCCCCGCATGGATCGCCTATGATCATTGTGCAAAAGGAAGACGCCAGTCCTCGTCCTGTTGCAGATTATAGAGAACTCAACAATAATACGGTAACCATGGATTACCCTATACCAAACATTGAAGAATGCAGTGAGCGAGCTGCTAAATGGAAGTACATCTCAATTTTTGACTTGAACCGTGGCTTCTGGCAGGTTCGACTCACACCCAAGGCTTCTCAAGCCACCACCATCACAACTCCCATTGGGAAGTTTGCACCGCTCATGACGAATATGGGCATGAAGAATGCGCCATTTTGTTTCCAGAAATTAATGGTTGGCATCACTCGTGGCATGGAGGAGTATGTCACTCCATTTCAGGACGACACCGCTGTCGGTTCTGAAACATGGCCACAGCATCTCAAAAATGTTTACTCTTTTCTCTCTGCTGTCAAGGAGGCCGGGCTCACGGTTAACGCCAAAAAGTTGCAGGTTGCTTGCAGCAAAGCCACCTTTTTGGGACACGAAGTCGGCAATGGGTCTAGGACTCCATCCAAAGTTAGAGTTTTGGCAGTACAAAAGTTTGCCAGGCCACAAACTAAGAAAGACGTTCGTTCTTTCCTTGGATTAGTAGGCTATTATAAGCGCTACATTAATCACTATTCTGAAATCTGTGCAAGTCTTAATGACTCCTTAAAAAAGGATGCACCTGATCCCGTCTTGTGGGAGGAGTCCAAACAAGCAGCGTTTGATACTCTAAAACAAGCACTGGTTACATCCCCAGTCCTCAGAGCACCTGATTTCACTAGGACCTTCATTTTACAGTACGACTGTTCCGAACGTGGCATGGGTTGCGTTTTGTCCCAGGAGTTCGAAGACGACGAACACCCCTACCTCTACGTTTCACGTAAGCTAACAGCCAGGGAGCAAAACTATGGAACAACGGAAAAAGAATGCGCGTGTTTGATCTGGTCTGTTGCCAAACTGCGTCCGTACATCTATGGTACGAAGTTTGTCATTGAATCTGATCACAATCCGCTGCATTGGCTCAACCAAATGTCTGGCAAAAATCCCAGATTGCTTAGGTGGAGCCTCACCCTTCAAAATTACGACTACACCGTCCGGTACAAACCTGGAAAGCTTCATGTAAACGCCGATGCCTTAAGTCGGTATTTTGTTTAAAAATTAAAAGTTAAACCAGTGGTGGAGGCAAAATTTTGCCCAGTGGGAAAAAGTCTTTGCTAAGTTGGGTAAAGTTTATTTATTGGTCACGAGGTCTGTTGGAAGCTCACCCTCACTCAAAGCAACTTCCAGCTTTTCCCTTTTCGGACATTTTTCACCAAAATTTTAAGTGCCAATGATTTTCTCTCTCTGTCATCATCAACGTATCCCTCCTGTGGGAGAATGATCACAGAGATTGAACGACACCGTTTAAATATTCATTTTGAGTATTCTACGGGGGGGCTTGGTCCCGAAGTCTCCTTCTTTAGGTTTTATGAAACATATTCCTTAATTTAAAATATGGCTGTCTCACATCTCGGTCCAAAAGGTAAACCGTGTTTTAGATGGTTGTTGGGTATAAGCCGATAAAACCTCCCAGCGTTGTTATATCTTGTTTTTAAGGTATGGGTACGACCTTAAACCCTTTAGTGTTAGAAACCATCACTTGTCAAGTTGTCTGGTACACCTTAAACCAGTCCAGTGGTATTAGACTTGTTGTTGAATAGAGCTTGCATTCTTCTAAGCGTTCACAGAAAATCCTTTTCTAAAAGTTATCGCAACCTAGGTTAAGGGTGGACGGCGAGGTGTTTTTGGCAGTCACACACAAAAAAAAAAAGATGCTGCAATTGGACATAATCCGAACTCATATGGACATTAAATAGCGGGTGCATCATTTAACAACTTTCTTTTACAAAAACATAACTTGTAATATATGCGTTAACTTAAACTTGCGCCAAAATCACAAAAACTAGTAAAACTTAGCAGTTTATTTTACGTACATATTGTGTCCAAAACAAATATTGTGTCCTTGTACACGAGTGGAACTTCGCATCTTTGAGTAGATAGAAGCCTTCGCATATTTAAGTATATGGAAGGGGACAAATATAGTTGGTGGATTATATTTTGCAGTCGGCTTAAGTGTTTATGCATGTTTTTAGGGCTTGGCAGCTGAATTATGCATAACCTGTGTGCACTAATGTATCTGTTTTAGCTTTTATTTTGGGCTCCCCGCTGGAACCCTAAATAAAATCTCCCGTTAGGGGAGATGTAAAAGCAGTCTGCAAGAAAACTCGCTTTTCATTTTTTTTTAAATATTTTTCTCACGTAGCGCAAGGCCTCGCTTGGGCCACCCAAAAGCCTCATTATTAAAAATACTGTATCTCCGTGAAAAATGGACCAATTCGGCTGAAATTTGTTTTGCTTAATAGCCCAATGCTTTAGCTTTCCTTCTGCGGGAACAGATCCCGAAATTTCATTACCGTTAATTCACAATGACGTTAGAGAGAAGTACACCTAACCAGGCCGCCCATCTTACTCTCATGTCGTGTGGTGTATGGGCTGACTGTAAGCCTTAATCCGATGACGTCATCGTTAATCCGCTGGGTAGTCGCGGTAAATTTCTCGGAATTGAGAAGGCGGATGTTGACCCCTGTGACGTCATGAAGGTCATGACGTCATTTTTTCTTACCTTTCTTTCGTCCTTTTTATTTTCCTTCGTTTCTTCTTTTTCCTGTGTTATTAAATTAGTATTGAATCAGTAGAAAAATTTTTTCTCTCGGCTGTGGCGAGATTCGAACCAGCACCAGCTGGGTTCTCAGATGACTTACTGACTAGCACCCTAACCAATACACCACCACGACAAGTTGAAAGGGAGGGTTGAGTTGTTGGTCTTAAAGATAAGATTGGAGTTGAAGGAGATGACATCACAAGGCATGGAGGAAGTTGACTATTAAAAAATTACCTGCTGGACTATTAATTAAAATAATATAATATTTAAAAAATAATATTAAAAACAAGCCTCTCTACAGGGTGTCATTACAGCACAAATAAAATTTAGCAGTCTTTTTATTTAAAAAAGGTCCCTTTAAAATATACCTAAGTAGCAACCTTTTAAACGAGGCCCCCCTCCCCATCCCTACCTTAAAAAATACCTACGTACCAAACTTTTAAACGAGGCCCCCCTCCCCCTCCTACCTAAATAGCAGCCTTTTAAAAGATGGCCCCCTCCCCCACCCCCTACCTTTAAACAATTCTTTTACCTAAATGGCAGTCTTTTTAAAGATGGTCCCCAAAAACTCTTTCCTATTAGAAGAGAAATATTACCCTTGGTAAAACTGGGAAAAGATGCAGTTATAATTTCTGTTTTAACTTGGTCCAGGAAGCTGACTTTAAATCCCCCCTCCCTCCCCCTTTATCAGATAACAATAGGGGTGGGCTGTTGCTAAGTGGGGTGACACAGGTGATGAGCCGGACGTGTCTGGGCATGAAAATCTGCACAAGTGGTTACTAAGGAAGATACCCCCCTCCCCTCAGCTAAACCATTCTTGCTTCTAAAACTTTATTACCCTTGTTAAAACTTAAGAAATATGGCACGGGGCTTTTAAAGTTAAGAAATAAAAATTATGGCACACTCCTTTAAAAGCAAAAAAAAAAAGAATCATCTCTGTTAAATTTATTCTTTCTGTTGCAAAACTTTTCTGTAACACTTTAAGATTGAATTTTGCAAAAGATGCATTTTATTCCTGTTTTAAGTTGGACCAGGAAGTTGTCAACTTCCTCATATGCACCCCTCTATCATCACAATAGGAGGGTGGCCAGTCATTGGAATTTTCCCCTTCAAGTGCACCTGACCCTTTGGCAACATGACTGGACATGTAAGGACAGCTGACTTAAACTTGGCTTGTAAGCCAAAAACAAGAAATACATTTTAGGATGGTAAAAAATGCGTAACAAACAAACAAACAAACACTCACCATCACTGACACACTGTAACAAATAAAAAAAATAAAACAAACAAACAAACAGACAGACACTCGGCATCACTGACACACTGTAACAAGTAAAAACAAACAAACAAACAAACAAACAGACACTCGGCATCACTGACACACTGTAACAAATAAAAAATAAATTAGTTCAGTGTAAAATATCTAGCAGATATCTAAAAGATCCCCCCCCCCTCCCGCCCCTGCCAAACTAGCATTCATCAAAAGAAATAGATGAAGAAAGAAATATTATTCCACAATCTTTACAATGACCCTTTTAAGAGTGATTACTGGAGAAAGTGATGCATTTTATTATTATTATTTAGTCCAAGAAGTTGGCTTTAAAACTCCACCGTACACATGTATGATTTTTACAAGTTATGTTGTTGTCAAACAAAACAAATTCTCGTGTATGCATCCCCGACCAACCTTTTTTTTGGCCGAGAGAGAGCGATGCTTTTCGTTGATAACTCGAAATCGAAATAGGCGTTCGACATAAAGTCGAAGACGTACGAGAACGCCGTCTATGAAGATTTGCAGAGCTATTCGATGGCCACAGACCCGTCCCAAACAAACAAACAAACAAAATACAACTAACACAGAGTCCGTCATAGATTCTTACGGGAAACAATGATAATTTTTTACAGGAAATGTCACGGGCCTCGCACGTGATTTATTATCGCACGCGCTGCTCATTATGTGTGATGTTACGGGGTGTGCATAAAAAAAAGCAATCAATCGTAAAGTTTTTGTTGGTTAATGATCATGGCTGTTGTGTACTAACTGTGATCGTGTCGAAACTGTCATGTGTAGAGTTTGTTTATCGTAAGTGTGCATGTCAATAGCATATTTTTACACCCAAACAACTACAACCTGCGACGGGGTTTTGAAGTAGCTAAAAAATTACCAAAGACATTTAGAGTAGGCTACAACTCGCGTGTTGTGTTCATGACGACTGGTGTACGTGAAAATCATTGCAAAAACATACCCAGCGAAAACATACCCAGCGAAAACATAACCAGCGAAAACATAGCCAGCGAAAACATAGCCAGCGAAAACATAGCCAGCGAAAACATAGCCAGCGAAAACATACCCAGCGAAAACATAGCCAGCGAAAACATAGCCAGCGAAAACATAGCCAGCGAAAAAACATAGCCAGCGAAAACATAGCCAGCGAAAACATACCCAGCGAAAACATACCCAACAAAAACATAACCAGCAAAACTTTTTTCATCTTGTGAAAAACTTTTCCAACTTTTATTTTTTAACCTTTTTTTTTTTAATGTGTTAATATCTTTTTCTAAAAGTTCTTTTATTACTGAAAATGGTGAACACTGGGCGTCTTTGGGGAATAAAAATTATTCGTTTTGGGTATGTGTGAAAATGATTAATGGTGATTCATGTGTCTGTTTACGACGAAATTATGAAGGAGTTAATTTATCGTCTTCAGAATGGGAAGATTTAGTTGAAGAAATACAGACAGTGAATGCTCGTATTGGTCAATTTAGCTAGTAGAATTGTTTTGGGTGGATGACGAACATGTCACGACATGTCAGCTGATACACATGTCATACGCGTTAGAATCTATGCATGATCAATCACGGCGATGCGGAACAAGATGGTATCGGTTAAAAATAGGATGTCATGCCTGAACATGTTAGAGGCGAACCATGATGTCACTTGACACATGACAGCCTAGTGTGTTGCGGGACAAGATGGCTGCTGTTGGAATGGACCAATCAGAACACTCGTTTTAAAATTACACACCTAAACGATCCAATGACAAGGCTTCTTTTCTTTTAACCAATGAAAAGTGTGTTACGTATAAGCTGTGACGTCACAATGCCTTATAAATACGATTGCCGACCCCAGCTAGCTAGCTAGCATTTGAATCTACCCATCCACCAAACAAACAACCAAAATGGCTACAGAATCTACCCTTGGTCTCCGCCATACTAAAAGAAATTTACGTTTTGAGCCAAACAACGAAGCTAAAAAACTCTGCATGTCTACGGCATCATCTTTCTACACCCCACCATGTGTCGAACAACAGCCGCAGCAGCACGACCAACACCAACAGCACAAGTTACAAGAGGTTAGCCATCCTTCAGTATTATACACTCCGCCATGTGTCGACCAGACTGCAGTTGCACCCCCCACCATTAGTGCAAACCCAGCCCAACATGATCCAGCGATGGAAGAAGTAGAAGTTCCGA
>JAHWFP010132292.1:0-17591 GCA_023313725.1 Lithobius niger | reverse complement strand
CCGGTTTGGGGATCCACTGGAAGGAAGAGTTGATTTCTGCCTCTCCGAATGTCTTCGTGTTGGGTGCGGGCTAGGTAGAAGCGGAGAGCTCTGACTGGGCAGAGGAGGCGTTCTGGTTCGTTCCTTGTGAGGTTTGAGAGGGCAGGGAATGTAATAGGTTTCGAGGGTTCGGATGGTTTTTGAGTTTTTGCTCTGAAAGATGCTCTTGGGAAGAGTGTGACTGGCGAGAAGTTGGGGCCAAAGATGCAGTATGCCGGGTCTGCTGAGAGGGCTTGGATCTCAGAACATCTTAGACTTGCTGCCAGTGTTACGAGGAAGACAGTTTTACGGGTCATGAGGTGGAGCGAGCTGTCTTGCATGGGTTCATAGGGGTTCTCCATTAGTGATTGTAAGACGATGGAGAGGTCCCAGTCGGTGACGGAACGTCTAGTGGTAGGTCGTTCGTTTTCGTATGAGCGTAGCAAGGTAGAAATTCGGTAGTCTTCCAGTAGGGCAGTGTGGCCGGCAGCTTTGAAGACGGAGTTTAATGCAGATCGATAGACGAGGATGGTGGAGCCTTTGAGTTTGTCGATATTGAATAGGTCGCCCAAGAAGCTTAGGAGTTCGGGAAGAGAGGGGTTGAGTGGATTTGTGCGTTTTGTGATACACCAATGAATCCATTTTGACCAGTGGCTGTCATACATGCGGTTTGTTGATTCTCTGGTTGCTTTGGATGCGATGCGTTCAGCCTCTTCTTGATGAATGCCAGCCTCTTTGAGGAGTTTGATGATAGTAGCCACCCGTGTAAGTTTAGGAGTGGGAGGTTCGGGTGCAGTTTTGTCCCTTTCTGTTGTGATAGAAGATCTGGTAGAAGAGGGAGGCTTCTTGGAGTGTCGACTGCTAGGTTTAGGAGGAGCGGGAACCAGGCTGCAGACGGCCAGAGGGGCGCTATTAGGATGAATAGGCCCTGGCATGATTTGATTTTCCGAAGTACTTGTGGTAGTAGTTTGAAGGGTGGAAATAGGTAGGCGAACAGGTTGTGCCATGGGAACGTAGAGCGTCCACTGCTACTGCTGAGTCGTTCGGGATCGGGGTGGGGATTGAGGCTTAATGGCGCGTCGACAACTTGGTCATTAGCGCCAACCTCAGTCACAGTGCAGTGGTCCGGGTTGCCACTGCACCACACATTACAGAGATGTTATTCAAACCCCTAATCTAAATCTTGTCATACATCTGTACCTCCTGCAAAAATTGAAAAACACCGGACAGGAGGACAGACTTATCGCCCAACTGACGCGCAATGTCATGCGGAAGATGGAACCGACGACGAACACCATCAAGATGGCGACAATCAACAAGTAAGTGCCGGACCGTAAGTGGTCGTCGACACCAAGAACATTCAGGAGGGTCAACCCCCCGCAAAAGGAAACAGTGAGTAAGTCGGGTGTGACCAATTCGCAAACGGGCCAACACAACCTCCTCACGGCGACTGCGGCGACACGCCGAGATCGGGATCGGGCTGAAGTAGTGGGGAAGTCTGGCATTGTGCCTCGTGGCGAATAGATCCAGCATTGGTTTATCCCATATGTTGAAGAGAGATTCGCAGATGGATTTCTTGAGGCACCATTCGCCTGCTGGTGGCTTCAGGCATGAGAGCGAGTCTGCAATCACATTCCTGTTGCCTGGGATGTGAAGCGGTAGGAGGGTGATGTTGTGTGGGATGCACAGGTTGAAAATTTCTGTCATTAAGTTGTGGAGTGATCTTGATTTCGTCCCGCCTTCTTTCCTGATGTAGGCCAGGGTAGTGGTCGCAATTACCGGTTATTTCATTAAACGTTTAACCTGTTTTTTTAACGTTCGGTTACCGTGTAACCGATTACTAACAATGTTTACAAAACTATTGTTTAAACAATTTTTTAGTAATAAACGAAGACCATTGTTTTAAGAATTTTTAGCAACAATTTAGTAATAAACGCAGACCATTGTTTAATATATCGTCCGTTTAATTGGTCACAGCAAGTGCAAAACGTGTTGTATGCTTTACAGCAATAAACAAATAAGTAGATAAATAAATAAATAGATTGTTCAGCGACCGGCGTTGTTGGGTGTTTTCCAGCAAGATGATTTTTCATGGATACAGTTGATCTGCTTGCATATTTTAAAATCGTACCGCACAATTTGCATTTAATAGTATCAGCAGACGCTTTCTTAAAGTGCTTCCAAACATCTGATCTTGGTGGCTTTTTAGGAAAAATATTACCTGACTTGCGCACGTGGTGAAAGAGAGACGGAGCTATGACAATTGACGATCGTGATTGACAGCTCAGTTAAAAGTATGCGCGCGAAATACTCTGGGTTGCTTGGACAATGGACGAGTCTACTTTAGGAGTTTGGCCGCTGGTAATGGGGGAGTGAAGGTCAAGCTTTAACTAAGGCAAGTCGTGCTGCGTGTTCATCACAGCTGTGTTGGTCTTTAAATAGATTACGTTTACTCGAACACGGAAATTAAAATCCGTTTAACCGAACTTCCTACGGTTATCGGTTACACGTTTAACCGCTGCAGCCACTAGGCCAGGGCTGTTGTGTTGTCGGCCTGGATCTGTATGATCTTGTTTTTGATGAGTGGCAGGAAGTGCTGGAGGGCTAGGAGGATTGCGCGTAGCTCCAGTCCGTTGATGTGGTCTTTGAGGGTGGCAGGCCACAAGCCGGAGATTTCCTGATTGTTTAGGTGTGCCCCCCAGCCGGTGATTGATGCGTCCGTGAAGATTCGGTAGTCGGGTGGTGGTTCCTGTAGCGGGACGGATTTCGACAGGTTTGTGACGTCGGACCACCATAGGAGGGATTCGAAGGGGATTCCTTGTTGAACGAGATTTGTCTGTCCGGAATGTTTTCGTTGATTGAGTGGTTGTCTATCCGGTAGTGGTGGAACGGTCTTACCATCCACCGTCCGTGCGGGACTAGGTTGGCCATTGCATCCATTTTTCCGATGAGGGAGTTCAATTCCCGGGCGGAGAATTTCGGTTGGAGGCGGAAGAGCCGGATGTGTTTTAGGAGATCTTCTATGCGTTCGGGAGATGGGGAGATTGATGGCAATCGAAGGTCGAATGTAGCTCCGAGGAACGTGAAGACTTGTTCTGGGAGGAGTCGTGATTTTGCTAGGTTTACGCCGAATCCCAGGCTGCTCAGCAAGTTGATGGTCCTGGTCTTGTTGCGGTCCAATTGTGACGGGTCTGGGTTGTTGAGGGCCCAGTCGTCGAGATAGACATTGGCTTGTATTTGATGCTGGTGAAGATGTGCCAAGATTGGTTTTAGGACCAGGGTGAAAATTCTTGGGGCTGCATTTAGGCCGAAGGGGAGGCAGCGGAATTCGTAGATTTTTTGGTTGTAGATGAAACGAAAGTAGTGGGTGATCGCTGGATGAAGGGGGATGTGAAGGTAGGCGTCCTCCAGATCGATAATGACTGTCCAGTCGCCCAGTGTGAACAATTGACGAATGGACTCTAGGGTTTCCATCTTGAAATGTTCGTTTTGGATGAACTTGTTGAGGGGCTTCATATTGAAAATTAGACGTAGGCCTCCCGATTTCTTTGGCCGGGTGAAGATCGAACTGTAGAAGCCCGGGCCTGGGTTGGAGAGTTGACGCACCGCATCCTTCCGTAGCAGCTCCGAGACTTCGTGCGACAGGGAAGTTGTCGTTTGGGGCGAGAAGTCCCAAGGGGGTGATGGCGACAGTGGCGGTTGGAGTAGGAACGTCGGACGAAAGCCGTTTTTTATTATCGACAGGATTTCTTGGTTGGTGGTTAATTTTTTCCAGGCCGGGAGAAAATGGCGTAATCTGGCTCCGACCGGGAGGCCAGCTAGGTGCAGGGCGTCATTGTTGGTTTTTTCGTTGTATTCTTTTACCCCCGGGTGATGAGAAACGGCTTCTTTGGTCGGGGGTAGCGGCGTGCTTCTAATGGTAGCATTGGCCGGGGCGGGAGCGAGGAGCGTTGGAACGAAAGGGCTGCTGGTTTCGTTGTTGAGGAGCGGCAGTGTCGTCCGGGCGGCTAGAGAACGGTGCCGTGTTTTTGTGACAGTCGTCGGCGGGGCGGGGGTTGGCATGTCTGTTCCACGTAGACGGACGGTTTGAGGGTACAATTTGCTTCAGTGGTCTTGGTTTCTTTGATACGTCGAGGTGAGATGTCGGGATTTGAACTCGAAAAAGAGTCTCAGACTCGTGGATCGGTTGGTTTCTTAGACGGTGACGTGTGGAGATGTTTAAGTCGTTTACGGACGACAGGGCGATGTCGCGAAGGAGGAGGGTGTTATTGAACAGTGCCCTTGTCGCCCAGTTTATGGCGTGGTAGGTGGAAGAGCTGGGAAATTAGGGACGGTAGGTTCTTGAGCTCATCAGAAGTATTATCGGATGACAGCTTCTCGCATAGAGCGTTGATGGCGGTATGGAGGACGTCGGCTTGGGAGGCCGCCCGTAGGCTTAGCCATAGACATCTGTCGTTTACAACAGCACGAAGGTAGGAATTTCGGCTTTCCTGGGTATGGACATCGAAGTGCCGAAGTCCATCTTGATTTCACTGCAGATGAATTCGCATTCTGGATAAGTTTCAAAATTGCGGGGGTTTGTGGCGCCGTCACCAAAGGATCTGAAGAAGCCGTTTTCACGGCCAGGGCGTGGCATCGGGGGTTCGGTGTCGAGAAGAAGGGGATCACCCTTGCCCAAAATGGAGCCTTCGTTGCGGAGCAGACACGTTAGGAGTGTCGTTGACTGACCCAGAAGGCAGCGGGGCTTGGTATCCTTGTCTCTGGATGCAAAACCAAGGCCTGTCGTTAGGCCCCGGTTGATAACGGGAGCGTCCGGCACGTTCGAGGGCTTGAAAAAAAAGCAGTCCGGGACTGTCTGCTCGACAGTCTTCAAGAGAGCTGCGAGCGACAGGGTGGCTTCGTCATGAGTGTCGTCTGGGAACCTAATGCGTTTCTCGGCAGTAGGGGCGGGCGACAGCGGGTGGTGCGACGACAGTGTGTCGTCCGGCTTGCGCTTGGACGCCGAGGCCGGCAGAGGAGAAGCGGCACGTCCGTGCCCTTCGAGGCTAGAAGTGGATGCGACCCAGTCCTGGGTGCGGGCCTTACGTACCGACGACGTGCAGGAGGGAGGCGGCATCGGGGTGACCTGTAGGTGGCGGACAGTGTCATGTACGATTTCCCGTACGACACTGCGGGTGACGCTTAGGCCAATCCAGGAAGAGTTGGACGACAGGTCGAGCGGAGAGTGTCGTTCCGGAGATTGGGCGAGCGACGCTTCACGGAGCTTGCGCTTGGCTGCATGGTAGTGAATTTTTGCGGCACGAAGGTCTTGTCGCAGCGACGATAGATCAAGTGGGGCGGGGAGCGGCGAGCGCTGGCCCGGGAGGAGTGGAGAGTCAGGCGATGCGACAGTAGGCGTGACATCGACGGGTGTCGGACGGTTAGGTGCGGCGAGGTCGAGGGCGGACGCCCAACGACTGCCAAGATCGAAGTGAGCAAGAGCACGAGGATGAGCGGCAGGAGCATTGTCCATCTTCGGCGAAGAATCCAATTTTCCAAACGACAGTCGGGGAACCACGGAGCGAGGTGGCGTGGAGACACCTCTGGAGGAAAATGAATGCCGATAGCGTGCGCGCTGTCGCTTTTATAAGGGAGGACCGCGCCACGCATGCGCAGTGGGACATGCAAGCAGGCGTCTACAAACCGGAAGAAACCTCCAGGGGAACATCACATTCGAGGAATGTAATGCTAAAATTACCATGTTAAGATGTTTTGGCAATAAAGAAACTAAAAAAAAAAACACTGAATACTAGATGACAAATATAGGTAACTTATAAGCAAAATTTTTTTTTTTAGTCGAGTTAGGTACATATCGAAGAAATGTGGTCAGTTAAATAAAATAAAATACCTGGTGCTTCAATTTGCAATCTCGCCCGTAAACCAAATAATTTTTTTTGCATGGCCTAAGCCCTGCCTGCCTTCAACAAACGCCGCTTACAATAAGGGCAAGTTGGAATGAACCGCTTACAATAAGGGCAACACGTTGGAATGAACTTTGCAAATTCAACTAACTACAACTTTTGTGTTTCCTTGGCTCCCAACAAATTACGTTTCAATTGATACCACGTCCATGGCAAGGGTCATACACATTATCAGGGAAGAAATACCTCAATTAACAGCAGGACACTGACCTTGAATGTGAGAAAGAGAACGCAGGCTGGTCAGTTTATCCATTTCCATGGGCTGACTGACAGAACGGCGTAATCTGCTCTTTTGACGAGGAACTGCCCTCTTGGATAAAGTCGTCTTCGGTGGCATCTTAAACGCACATGGAGAAGTCTGAAAATGACACAACACTATGTTAAAACGTGTAGTGAAAACTAATCACGAAGGTAGTGTATATCCCTGCTCTGCTTCAAAGCCAAGTTTATGGAAAGTCTGACCTAACTATACTAGGCAACAGACTTAGGAAGAGTGGAATTTATTTAAATTTATATTAAGTACATTTTAATGAATTTTTGAAGACCAATAGGTAATGTGTTTAATTTGGTTTCACAGTCACTTCACACTGAAAAGGTTTTAACCAAGTAGTCCAGTACAAATTACATTGTCACGGTGCCAATTTTCGACGGCAACATCATGTAAGATAGACCAATTTTGAGCGGTTAAGGGAAACTTCCGAAGAAAGACACCGGATAGTTCTCCAAAAATTTAGGTAAACTATCGATGTTTTAGTGAACTGACTAAATTGTAGCGGTGGTGGAGGATGTCTTGTTTTGTCTAAAATGTAGTTTTATTGCCAGTTAGCCACCGTTATCGCCGGCTGCCGGTTATCCAAATACACGCAAGTTTGTGTTCAAATGTTTAACGCTGTTTGAAGGTAAATAAAATACCATTAGCAATCCTATGTCTATAAGGTATCGTTTTCAATAGCCAGGCAAAGAATAGCGAGAATCAGTCGACTAGACCTGGGATGCGCTAAATCGTATAGGCCTATGCCCGCTATGGCGCGCATAAGTGAATGTCTCAAATTTCACTTGGAGGGTAATTGTAGAATTTTTATAAAGAAATATGACTAATTACTATTTAAAAATTCAAAACAACAAAATCATTCTTGTAAACGGTACGAAAAGACACAAAATCTGAAAACAGTTTCAGTTTTGCATAAAAACCGAAAGTTCGGTAACGGCAACCTAAACAGACCATTGCTAGCAAACACAGCATCCTCCTGGGTCAGAACAATTGGATTTGAAATCCGCGAAAACATCCGTACAGTAAGAATGTCCTGACGAAACTGAAGCCAAGCATGCTAAAACAGATGGTCATTATGAGAGCCTTTGGCGAGCAGGAAAGCGCTCAAGGGGGCTGCCAGCCAGTCAAAACATTTGGGTAAACAGGACATTGACAGAGCATTATCACTCCAAAATACCAGTATTACCTGGTTGATTTTGGATTCTATTGCCTGTTACATTACCTTTTTTATAGCATTCTCCTTCTCAAAATGCTGTTCAATCTAGAGAAAATAAATCGAAGATGTCCTTTCGGTTCACTACCTACTGTGCAGCCTCCATCATATAAAAAGTCGAAGCGGAGCGGTCAGCTCACATTTTCGGACCTCTATTGTGCCCAAACGGGGACAAGAGGGAGGGACCAAGGTAATGCACATTTTCAACAGTCAATAGAAAACAAAATCAACCAGGTAATACTGGCATTTTGGAGTTTCTAGTTGCCTTGAAAATATACATTACCTTTTTTATTGCAATCCCATAGACTTTGTGAAGGTGCGGCGGGTGCCATTTGACTCCAGTTCCCTCAGGTAGCGACTGGTTCCCTTCACAGAAAACTTGGTGTGTAAAAGGGGTTTAAGTATACGTCGGGCAGCAACAAATGGCCTGATACGGTAAAGTCCCTCAGCTTGATGTGACATGTCCCGAAGATAATGGGACGTGAAGACCGTGGGATGCCTCCAGGAGGCAGCTTCCATTATTTCAGCGATGGGGATGTTGCTGTAATGAGCCCAGGATGTGGAAATTGCACGACGTTCATGGGCCGTTATTATGATGCCTTCAGAGACACAGTTTATGTCAAGTGCTTCGTAGGCTTTGACGATGACACTTTTTTAGCCATGTGGCGATCATGCGGGTTGAAGTGGTGCCGACCTTATTACTAAAAGGGAGGAAAAGTTGGGAGCATCCTCGACGGATGGGCTTGGATGCCTTTAGGTAAAATCGGATTGCCGACAGGGCAAAGGGTCTGTTCCTTTTCGTCAACTAGGATGGTGGATAAGGACGGAATTATGAAGGGATGAGTCCTTTAATCGGGTTTTTGAGTTTTAGCACGGAACGATGCTCGTGGGGTCAGCGTTATGCCAGCGTAGTCAGGCAGGAAGAAACAGTCTCTTTCTGTGGCAGAGAGGCCTTGTAGTTCTTTGCAGCGGAGGCAGGCTGCCAGCGCTACGAGAAATAGTGCTTTTCTTCTAAGGTGGCCGAGTCTAGCTGAGTGCATGGGATCATAGGGTGGAGCCATGAGGGCTGTGAGGACGATGGATAGATCCCAATCCGGGAATTGTCTTGAAATGCGTGGACGGTCCAGATGAAAGGAATGGATTAAGGATGAGATCCTATAAGCTGTAAGGAGGTTTGTGTTACCAGCCACCTTGAAGACGGCATTTAAGGCAGAACGGTATACTAGGATGGTGGAGCCTCTGATTCCACTTTTGTAGAGAGTCGTGAGAAATCGGAGGAGGTCGTGCATAGGGGGATGGATTGGATCAACTTGTTCTGAGATACACCAATGAAGCCATCGTTTCCAGTGACCGTCGTAAATCTTGTTGGTAAAGGATCGGACGGCTCGTGATGAGATGAGAGTGGCCTCGTCTTCAAGAATTCCAGACGCTTGGAGGAGATGGATGATAGTAGCCACCCGTGAGGTCATAGTGCTCGGTGGTTCGGGTGGAGGATCGATCCTCCGCGTTGGGACAGGAGGTCCGGACGGCTCGGTAGATGGTGAGGAGAATCGATGAGGAGGCTGAGTAGTAGTGGAAACCAGGCTGCTACTGGCCAATTCGGTGCTAATAAAAAGAATCGTACGTGTGAGCTGGTGATTTTGCGTAGCACAAGACGGAGAAAGCGAGGAGGAGGGAAGGCATATGCGTAGAGGTGATCCCAATTTGGTGTCAATGCGTCCACTGCCCAGGCGCAAGGATCCGGGAAGGGGCTGACAAAATAAGGGAAGTCTGGCATTGTACCTCGTGGCAAAGAGATCGACCATCGGGTGATCCCAAAGGTAGGATAGGACGAAGCAGATGGTCGGATGTAATCCCCATTCGCTGGTCGGCGGACTGCGGCGAGAGAGGGAATCGGCGATTACATTCAATGACCCTGGGATGTGGAGTGGTAGGAGGCAGACACGGAGTTGAATGCATAGTTGAAATATTTGAGAGGTGATGTGATGGAGAGACAGAGCGTGCCCCTGTTGCGAGGACGGGAGGAGGAACGGAGTCTGTCAGGAGTGGATGGCAGACCCAGGGAACGACCACGTCCGCGTCCCTGGGAACGGGATGGAAAGGGCGATGTGGAACGTGGTGGCGGGGGCGGAGCATAGTCAGGTGCTTTCATGGCCTTCCAATTGTCCTTAGGTTGATCCAATTTGGAAGACGGGACGGATCGTTGTCGTTTCTGGAGATTCTTGTTATAAAGAGGCTTGCGAGAGATATCTAGGTGAGGAGCCCCTTCAGGGAACAATCCGCGAAACAGGGATTCAGACTCGTGAATGGGTTGATTCCGGAGGAAGTGGCGGTTGGAATCATGAAGATTGCATGCCGTGTTCAAAGCAATTTCTCGCAGAAGAAGCGTGGAGTTGAAGAGGCACGTGTAAACCAGTTCATAGCATGGTATGTGGCAAACAGCTCTTCCAAATAACTTGATTGATGAGAAATGCTAGTTGGCAGGTGTCCTCAGGAGGACCGAGGAGGATCGGTGTAGAGCCTTTCACATAGTGCATTGGCTGCAGTGCTGAGGACGTCTGCTTGGGACGCAACACGGAGACCCAGGCGGAGGATACAGTCGTTGTCACGTTGGATGAAAACAGGAACTGCCGCTCGTCTAGGCAGATAGAGAGCGGATCCGAAATCCAACTTTGCATCAGCAATGAGAAATTTTGACTGAGGGTCTGTGTCGAAGTTTCTGAGATTGGCTGTCCCCTCACCAATGGGGTGGAAGAAGTAGCTTTCACGACCTGGACGAGGAGGAGGTGGATCCTTATCCAATTCAAGAGGTGTCTCGTTACCGAGAAGAACGCCGCCAGTTCTAAGTAGTGTCGTGAAGAGCGAGCGTAGTTGACTGTCCTAGTAAAGGTGGTTGGTGCGGAAGTTGATCACGTAGTCCAAACCCGAAACCATGTGAATACTGGGTCGGAGGAAGAAGATGGTTTGTATAGAAAACAATCCAGAACGATCCCCTCGACTGTCTTCAGCAATTCTGATAGTGGAATCTCAGAAGGATCTGGATCTCCTTGAAACGGTGGGTCAGGATGATCCGAAAGGGATGGGTCCGGTGAGTCCTTGTCCGCAGGAGGGACCTGAGGAAGCAACTGAGAGGACGGCCGGGGGCAGGACGAGGTGGATCATCCGGGGCAGTAGGAGGACCAGCATCTTCAAGGGAAGGCTTGTGTCGCTTAGGGATGGAAGCAAGGCAGGCTGAAGTATAATCGGAAACTGGAGCTTTTCGTTTAAAAGTTTGCAGTGAGGAGTCCATGAGGATATGTACTTGGACGGATTAAGTGGTTCACTGGTACGCGGAGTGGTGGAATGTCCAGTTACTGAAGGACGGGATGAGTGTGAGGAGAAATCCAGAGGAGTGAGTTGCGGTCCCACGGAGGAGGCCAGCTTGGCAGCAACCTTCCGGGCTTTAAGCTAAAGGCAAGCATACCGTTCCTTGGAACGAGAGAGTTCGTCGGCAAGGGAATGCAAGTCCCGTACTGGCGGAGGCTGACTGCTGGGGATTGGGGACGTAGCCGCAGTGTCACAAGGTACCGGGACGGACGGCTTGGAAAGGAGAGGATTGGGCGGCGGACGCGACTGCTCCAGAGAATCCTGGTCCGCTGAAACGAGAATTTCAACGTTATCCGCAACCAGTGGGACTGGAAGGAATGCAGAGCGAGGAGTGCGGGATGAGGAGCCATCCCTTGGCATCCCTTTAGCGCGAAGCATGAGGACAGCATTACCGAGGGATGGGGTAGGACGCAGCGGATGGCACCTAGTTGGGAACGAAGTGAACAGCTTGGTGGCGTAAAGAAGAAAAGGAGGTGAGCTTATCACTCCGCTTCGGCTTTTATATGACGGAGGCTAGCGGACCTAAAGGACATCTTCGATTTATTTTCTCTAGATTGAACATCATTTTGAAAAGGAAAATGCTATAAAAAAAGGTAATTTATATTTTCAAGGCAACTAAAAACCATCATTCATTGCCCTTTAAATCTAATTACGCTGTTACATTGGTACATCGTAAGTCATAGATGTAAAAGGACCAAACTATTTCAAAGATAATTTTATTGACACTTATTTAGTATACCTTCTTATGTTCATGATTTTTCAAGGCCTCTTTAATGTCAGATCCACCAAGATCGGACAAGGAATGCCTCATCTCTCTTCTCCGTTCTTCCCTCAAAGATGACTACGACAAAAAAAATTATACATAATCAGTTAAATCTTTACTGCCTGGTAGGAGACACGTTATACCACTTTAGGTTTTTTTCCCCCAAGCCACTGGAAATAGTTCCATACCTAAGCCGGACACTTAGACCTTAAAGTATTTCGAAAAAATGCCGACAGATGTCACCTATTGTCAGAAGCAAGATGGTATCACATTCACGTTCCTCGGTGGCAAAAAAATTAAATTAAATTAAAACCAAAAACTGGCAAAGAAGCTACTAATTTGGTTGAGAATGGTTCGACCTCTCAAAGGAATGAAACTAAATTTAAGTAAATAATGGGGAAATGGCCACTCAACCTATTGTTGACGTGGCACAGACTAGTTGAGTATAATAGGGTGAGGTGGGGTAAAATGGGTAGGTTTTAGCTAATTTTTGAGTTCAGATGCATGGTGTAGCTTTATTAATGTTTTTATTTTAATTTTAAACATTGTTTCCTAACATTGTAGGCTAATATTTTAATAGAGACCTGTGAAGTAAAAAAGTACTTTTACTTCATAAGTATTTTATAATTTAATTTTTTTTAATGACATGTTTTGCTACCCATTTTACCCCAGGCCTGGGGAAAAATGTGTAGCCTATACTGTAGCATATACCGTGGGGTAAAATGGGTACGCCACCTGTAATGCTAATACGATGTGTGGTATGTAGGCCTATTTGTTCAAAGTAAAATTACAAAACACTTCAGACTGGCTTATTAATATGTTTTAATAATTAGATAAATGAATTCAAGAGCTCACTGATAATGGTAAGTCGATTAAAATGTAAAATGACTACGGCTATTCATGGTCGGCGCATGTAGGCGCTTTACCATTTTATTTTATTTTGTTGATTTGATTTGGCCAGTTGAATTGGCCGTGTCAGTATGGATCAGCGGTAGGATCTTGGCCTTTGATTTCAAAGGTCACGGGTTCGATTCCCCGCTGAGGCAGTCTGACACATAAGTCCAAAAGGCAACGTAAATAGGTTTGCATCCGTAGTTATTAAACCAATCTCGAGCCCATTGGCTTTCCGTCCCGTATAACCCAGTTGAATTGCATCATCTAAATCCTTCTTAGAATATTTTTGGACAGCTTTTCTTTGATAATTTCTAGGCATCTTGCCTGTAATAAAAATTAAGAGGCTAGGATAGGTTAATGTTCAATTTAAAAACATTCACACCTACACCTGTATTTCATGATCATCAATGTACAAATGTCAAATGTGTTAGGCATTTATGCCAAAAAAAAAGCTAATTGTACAACTTAACAACAGGAAAACACACACAACCACCAGGCAGAAACACAACAAAGTCCCTTTGAATTTTCGGTGAAGTCAACACCCGTTCACCTTCTTCAGAAAAAATGTCAAGAACACAAAAAACGTCCGAAAACTACATGCAAAAGTTCGCGAATTCCAGATTTCAAAAACACGCGCGTGGAGGGATGCATCACTGATCTTCATTTGCCATCTGGATACCCCACTTAGCGTCAAGCTTGGCAGCCAGCGTAGGTGCCACCAATCTGTCAATGCCTTCGTACGTCGGTCCCGTGATGTTCATTAATGGATGTTTAAGTGTCGTGAATCGCCTAATCGCCAAAGACTCAAGGGCCCTCAAATGTGCATCGTTGTGGGTGTTGGAATTCATCAGAATGGAAACCTTGTCCCAGGCAATGGGGTGTTGTGTTCTCAGATGGTGTTGAGCGATTCCATTCCGACGATCTCCCTTGATGGTAGCAGTTGATGCGTTGAAGGAGGATTCTTCTGGTTTCCCCGATGAAGATGGAATCACATTCTTGGCAAGAAACACGGTACACTAATCCCCTCTGGTTGGCCAAGTGACTAGGCAAGTATCCGGGTGAAATACTTGCTGTCTCATCAACAGTGATAGGAGGGGGGTGGGGTGGAAGCTCGGCACAAGATGGTCGTCTTTCTTCAATTTACTCCGAGTATGGTAGTGGTGGACAGGAGGATTGGGGGCCGGAGGAGAGGGGGCCGGAGGAGAGAGGGCCGGTGGAGAGAGGGCGGGAGGGAGGGGTGTGGGGGGGGGGAGCTTGCAACGCTTCAGTGTCGCACCTCTTTTTCTTTTTCTTCTGCAGCAACTTTTTTAGGTTTGCTGGGTTTCGGTAAAAACATTTAATTGTACAAGTCAGGATATTATAAAACCCTAAAAGTCAAATTTTCTCTTTATACCCATTTTACCCCACTTTACTAAATTGCGTATAATTTTTTTTTAGATAAACTTTTTTAAAACAAACAAAGTGTCATGTGAAAGGTCTAACATAAAAACTTTAATTGGGATCATATGAGAAATCTACACTACTTCATAAACTGGAGTAATCTAGAAGTTTGATGGACCACAAACCACGTGCTACCATGTGCTTGGAAACCAAGATGGCTGCCACAGAAAGTGGAGCCAGTGTAGCAGAAAAAAAAATGTCCACAGGATTGTTTGTTGTTACCTGTTCTATCGTTCTACACTTAAAAAAAATTAATTGGACCTACCAATAATTAAAAAATAAATAAAATATGCATTATACCCATTTTACCCCACCTGACCCTACACAATTAAAATAAAATAGAAAAAAGTGATATATATCAAAAATCAACACTGGCAATATGGACCGGCAAGTTCCGAATGGTTCAGCCCTTCAAAGGAGTGATATCAACACACCAAAACATTAGCCAAGTTAATCACACACCGAGTAATACTTTGGACGTTAAATGAAAACTTGAACATTGCTACTGGAAGTAGTAAAATTATAGTTTTCATTTAACCTTCAAACTATTAGTCGGTACGATTAACTTGGCGAATGTTTTGGTGTGTTGATATTACTCCTTTAAAGGCCTGTTTTGGTTTTTGATTCGATTTAAATAACCAATCACCTGCCAGCTCACTAACCCCTGAGTGTGCGTGTGCACTGCCATCCTAGTATACAAAAGCTCAGAGCTCTTATTCCTCTTTAATATGTTGACCAGGTGGCAACTCGGGGAAGGGAGGATGGTACAGGTAATTTATATTTCCGTATATGAAAAAGAAACAGAATTTAGCACTAGCCGGCATTACTACCTTTATAATGCTACGGAAATAAATATTACCCGTAAATTTAGCATTTACAGCAGACCTCGTCAAAAATGGCGGCGGTCACAATTTGAGAGGTTCCCTAGTGATTAGCAGCTGGACCCCAAAAAGTCACAGACTTTAGCACAAACGTAAAGAAACAGGATCTCTTTCCAGATTTGGTGGCTTCTTTTTCAAGCTTTCTTCAATTTTCTTTCATCAGTGCTGAGGAGTCAGGATCACATTTCTAGCCAGTGACATAGCGAAGGCAAAAAATTGGAGGGGGGAATTTGACAGATGTGCCCAACTTTCCCTAAACAGCTAGGAGTTCATTGGGGTTTGGGGCAGGAGTGGCTGAACAGCCAGCCTGCGATTGATGTAGAAATAGTTACGGGTTTTTAAAGTTTTAAGGGTCTCAAGAGTCTTCAGCTTTGAACGAAGCTCATGGTGTGGAAGAGACAGCATTATAATTGTCCCAGAAGAACACAGAAGCTGGATTCATGGACAGGGCTTGGACTTCACTGTTCGAAGGCTTGAGCCAGAGTTATGAGGAAGACAGTTTTCTTGATTTAAAGGCTTAGGTTAATAATGTTCGTAGGGCTCTTTCATTAGCGAATCGAGAACCAAAAAAAGAGAGAAGTCCCAGTCTGGAAAATCCTTCTGGTTGTAAATTTGTCAATCTAGAATGATTTGATGAGGTTTCAAATGCGCTGAGGTCGTCTGGGATATCGCGTCTGTCAGTGGTTTTGAATCCAGAGTTGAGGGTTCCTGTAAAGCTAACTATGGTCGATAAGCAGAGGATGCGTGCGAGATGCGATCTGCGAATACCGTAATTTGTCTTGTTCCAAAGAATGAACGATGTGTGTCAATAGCCTTTGCATCTCGATGCAGTAGGGCAAAAGGACCCTCTTTGATGACGTTGTGTCTTGAAAGTGGAATGGCGAAAAGGGCAGAACGTTGGAGAACATCAGGTGACAAAACTTTCCTGGTGATGACGAAGGTCTGAAGTTACTTTGACATTGTCACGTGACCTTTAAGAGGCTGGTTGAGGAAGTTGAACCCGTTGAGGTTCCATGATCTTGAGCAAAAAGATGAAAGTGTTTCATGTCAAAAACGTTTTTTTTTTAATGTTCCATTTCATATGCTATGGTTTAAGGATTAGTAGGTGCAGATGATTTCAGTGCACAATTCTTTATTTTTTTGTACACAAGCAGTTGTCTTGTACAAGGAGATGCAAAAATAAGGTTACATTTAAACTTCTTTGCTTCCTCCTTATTTTTTCTCTTTAGGTGGGGTGGAACTTTGAGATCATCATCCATGGCGTAAACTGAGACGATAGAAGAATATTACCCCTGTGATATACTATGTTGATGGGGATGCAGAAAATTGTGAGGGTGAACCGTTATTCTAACATTGAGACCCTGAATAGCAGGATACTGAAAAAAGTTTCGGATTGGTCAAGCAGCTGACCAAAAGATGCAGATTGAGACGGACCGATTTGCCTTATGTTGTTGTTTTTTTCCTTCTTTCCTCTTCTTTTTTCTGTATATTCGGGTTGGTTTTTTTGTCTGCAATTTCAATCGAGTTCAGCTAATGTGTGATGGAAGTGATCACCCATCACACCGAAGTGTGTGACATAAAACCACAAATGATGTAAGTAATTATTTTCGTTGTTGTTTTTTTGAAAGAATTTGTTCCAGTGACCTTGGGTCAATGATGATCATGCAATGAAGTTGTAGTTTGTAGGCAATGTGACTTGCTTTCTTTTTATAAATTTTTACTATACTTCAGAGATTGTTTTTGTGGCGATGTGCAAATGCGTAGCTCATTTGAGCTGAAGGATCCTTTGGCCTGGTTTTCAAGCTTCGCGTTGAAACACATTCCTTGTTCCACTACATTCCCTGAAAAGTTGACGTCACAATCGGGTGTAAAACGTTGTGAAAGGTTCACGGAGTGTTCAAAATCCAATGGGAACGAGGTCTGTGTGTTACATGTCATTCTGTCTTAGCAGGAAGCTGTGATGAAACTGGACGTTGACAAGAGTTGTGGACTGCGTTACAGCTGAAGTTCTCAGAATTTAGCATTGTTGTCCTGGTCTTCCCCGTTTTCTTGGTAACGGCTTCACAGAAATTGAGAACGTATTAGGCTGAAAAGTAGCGCACATTCCTGCGGTTTGAGGAAATGTTAGATCTGATGACGGAGACAGATAACATGACAGAAAGGGTGGCATGACGATGACCCGGTGCTGTTTTGGTAATTCTTTGCTGCAGAAGATGTGTTATCAGGAAAGTCAAAAAGAATGTCCGGAAGCCCAGTTTGAAACTTGAGTGTTCAAAGGGTGAATAAAATCTTAGGGCTGAGTGGAAAATGATTGTCAACAATGCAAAAGCCATCATATAACAGAATGAGAGAGAAGTGGGTGATCACACAATAGGGAAATTAGGTAGCAAAATAGGGTAACAAATTTGTCTTTCGAGAACTTGGAGAAAAGCATGAAGGAAGAGAACTTGAGCCTCTAATAGAATGGCCATGCTGGAAGGATAAACAGACGAAATCCTTGTACAGACAGCAGTGACGGAGGGTGGGTGGACTCGAAATGACAGATGAAAAAGCACCCACTTCAGGATTGGACCATTTCCTGACGATAGTTAAGTTACCATCAGATGTTCTGGTGGGGAAAGAGTTCCTCCTCAGGCTCGGGTGGTCTGCAATCCGGAAAATTACATTGTTGAACTTCACGGCAAGCTACCATAGGAAATTCTCTGCAAGGTGAGATGTTCTGTACTCAAGACTGAACGGACATTTGCGCCGACAATGCAGCTGCTTGTTCCTGGGGGGATAACGA
>JAHWFP010132268.1:0-20575 GCA_023313725.1 Lithobius niger | reverse complement strand
TGCAGTTTTGCCACACAGGGCAAGAGCCAGTGGATGCCTTTCCCACCCCCCTCCCTTCATAAAAAAAGACGCAGTATTTGCCACACAAGGCGAGAGGTCAGTGCAGCCCCCTCCCCCTTCATCGAAGAAAAAAATACAGTTTTTGCGATATAAATCAAGAATTCATTGGAGCCCCTCTCTCCCCTTCACAAAAAAATAAAACAATTGAGTAGTTGCCACGTTGTCACGCAAGACACAACTTTCACGGACTACAGCAGTAATTTAGTTTCCGGTATTTTGTGGGTACAAACAAAAATTTAATTGGGGCCAGTGAGAGGGGCCCCCAGAATCGGTGGGCCCGGTGGCGGATGCCACTGACTACCGCCCCACCCGTAATCCACCATGCCGTACCCTAACAAAAAAACACAAAATTCCTAATTCGAGCGACGAAAATCAGACTCCACGAGAGTTCCCTGGAAAATCTGCGTGTTGTTAGAGTCTTGGCCTACGAGCCAAGTCAAGGAGATCGGACCGCATTACCAACCTACATACTAGCGAGATTTTAAATAAGGACCTGTCTAGACGTACGTAGGCTTAATCAAAGTACAAAGAAAAGTACTAATGTTTGTAATAATTTTTTTTGTGTATAGTTAACCTTTTGCATACTATGACTCACACCCTTAAGCACATATTCCCAAGTCCAGCAAAAGAAACGCGAACTTCGAGATGGTTGCCTGGCAACCCCAATGAATGAGCAAAGCACAGTAGAGTTGTTAAAGGCTGGACCTGCAATCCATGGGGATGCGAGCTCTAATGGCATTACCGGCCTACGTATAAAAGGAACGTAAAAAAAATTGACACCCCTGGGCGTACTTTGGAGGGGAAGCAGCAATGTGAAGTTGGATAAAAGTGGCTAAATGAGACATTTACGGAAATTCAGAAAATTCTCAAAATTGCATTTTTAAACGTTTCAAATCCATTAAAATTGCTGAAAATGTTTTTCTTTTCGTTGAACCCGAGGTATTTAAGCACCCGCCAACAGCTTCCTCGTGGATTTAACTTAACTCTCGGAAAAAAAAATTTAAATTACGTATTTTCGTTTCTCATCCCCTTCCCCGCCCCCCCTTCCCCCCAAGAAAAAAAATTCCTCTGTCTCTCGTACGCTACTGACTAGGCATATTTTTTGTCTGTTTATTCTTCTAGTGGACATTTTTGGTTGAATTCTTTCAATATTCTGGTATACGTTTCGGCTGCTTATCGGATCTTTTAGACAAAAAAAACTGTTGCAGAGGATGCTTCAGAGAACAAGATGGGCTACTCAAGGTCGACCGTATTGTTAGCATCACTTAGCATCCAACTAACCTAGCCTAACCTATACCTGCAACAATATTAGAGTAGCAACAAAGTCATTCACCGTTAGTGGGGTGCTAAGTATAGCAGGTTTTGGTTTCGGTGGTTCCTAACTAAGGTTCACAAAGTCTTGGTTAGTATAATAGGCATGCGCCAAATTTCGAATAAAAAATTCCAAAATTCGCTCAATTGATGCAGTCTATAAAGCAAAATAATCACTGTACTGTACAGAGGATTTAACGCAACACTGCAATACAGAATATCCTCTGCAGTACTGAATGTTACCATTTGGGAGCGACCGACAATGCTAGACGGCGCTAAAACACGAACCGACCATTTCTGCTTGATCGAGTGGAACAAGTCATTATTGGTCTGAGATTGGCCTGCTTCTGGACCCAGGGCTGTGGCTGGTTGTGTCCAGGGATGGTTTGGTGGCTTGGTGGCTTGTTAGGGAAGGTTAGGTTAAAGTTGAGTAAGTAGTTGTTGAGCTTGTGGATGTTACAGGCCGTGTTGGCTCATTAAAATTCAACTTAATTCAATTCTTTTGTCATTGTTGGTGAGTAGGAAATGGTTTGGTTTCCTTTGAAAACTATCTTTAGTCTCAGATAACCATGTCTTAGACTGGATTGTTTGTAAATAAATAGACATAAATCGCTGGAAATAAGCCAACAGAGAAAATCATACACTAGAAATAACGTAGTTCAGTAAGCCATCTTTATGAACTTACGTTTCGTTGGAGTGGCATGACACGGATTCGAACCGGCTACCCAGATCACTTGCATAGCGCCTTAATCGCTATGGCCACATCCTCCACTGGCTAAGCCAGGTTGCCGGTTCGAATCCGGGTCATGCCACTCCGACGAAACGTAAGTGCATAAAGGTGGCTTACTGAACTACGTTATTTCTAGTGTATGATTTTCACTGTTGGCTTATCTCCAATTTTCCTGGATTATTTGTGGCAATTGCAACTGGCCATACAAAAATGTCACCTTTTTCAAGTAACGACAGGCAAAATTGGCAGGGACCACCAACTATAACCACCAACTGTAAGCACTATAAAGGACCGCAGTGACTGCTTGAACTTTGACTTGTAATCAACAAACCACTGCGGCACAATTAACAAAAATGCTTTTCGCAGGCTTGCCATTGTTAATCGCTGTTTTTCGTACGGAAACATGTCTATATGTATGGGCCTTCCGGGTGTTTGTGAGACCATTGCTCGAGTACGCAAGCCGGGTATGGTCGCCCTCACTCTTGGGAGACACCGACAAGGTGGAAAGGGTGCAACACGAATTTACTAAAGGCTTGCCTGGGTTACGAATTTATCATATACTGTGTGTCTTGCCATAGCAGCCTTAATACCTCTCTAACTTTTAAGGAGAATTGGAAATTAGCCAATAGCGAAAATCATACGCTAGAAATAACGTAGTTCAGTAAGCCACCTTTATGCACTTACGTTTCGTCGGAGTGGCAGGACCCGGATTCGAACCGGCTACCCAGTTCGCTCCCAGATCACTTGCATAGCGCCTTAATCTAGTGTACAATTTTCGCTATTGGCTAATTTCCAATTTTCCTTAATATTATTTCCAGCGATTTATATCCATTTTTGTTTTACCTTTCTAACGCTGCAGACTACACGGAGAGTTTTTTTGGTTTTTTTTTTTACCTTCCAGATCGTTCATGGTCTCCTGTCAAAAGAAAGCCGGGGACACTCGTTTAAACTGGAAACACAGCCAGCACGTTTAGAGTATAGAAGCAGTTTTGTTTCAGTCCGGGTGTTTTCGTTATGGAACTCTTTTCCAGAAGAGGTTGTTAAAAGAGGCTTGTCTTTGGAAATTCTTCATAAGACCTCAGTTTCATACGTAAAGTTCGGGAACAGTGCTAGTGGCATCTGCTCTTCCGGAATCCCTGTCATTTTTTGTAGCTAAACTTGATTTATTTAATTATTCATTTATTTAACTGTTCGTTTGACGCCACTGAAGGAAGATGATGAAGATGGTGGCTGAGTTGTGAGAGAACTCAGCCTGGTTGCTGGAGGTTTGCGGATCTGGTCGAACCCCTGGAAAGGGGATCTTGGCAAAGTCCCCGCCAGGACTGCCGGCCAGGGTAGCGTGAGAGGCTACCATGCTCCTTCAGCGACTATGGGAACTATTCTGGACAATCTTTCGGCCCCCCCCCCCCTACGATGATCGGAGGTTTCCCGGATAGAATTCCCGGGTTGGCACCTCCCTTTACCAGATATTTCTTCTTCTCTAAAAGTCTGGTAATGTTCAAAATTGAGCCGGTTCAGCCATACAAGCATTAAGTTGCTTCGGCTGACTTAAAGCTCAAAAAAATTAATTAAAAAAAAGCTTGTAGGGCATTCCAAATTGGGACGACTACCGAGAAAAAAATTACACCGGCAATCAAGACGTGAACGCTGCACACACAGCTTCCAGGGATGTCCCCTGGTGTGCTGCACTGGTGCCCTATCAAAGAAGGGAAGGTCCATAGAGATAAGACCTCGCAAAATCCTGTAGGTTAAGACGAGATCGAACTTAATCCTTCGAAGTTCAAGAAATTCTAAACCCGTCATATTAAGGCGGTCTGCGTATTTAATATCACGCAGCCCCGGTAATCCTTTTGTAAACCGGCGCTGAACCAAGTCGATATCCCTTATGAGGAAAGGGGACCACACCGGGGTTGCATACTCGAGCAAAGGGCGAACAAAAACTTTAAACGCCCAAATTTTTGTTTCAATTTTGTTTTATAAGGACATGTGACACCCAAGTGCCCAAAGCCAATACTCTACATTCAAACCAACTTTCAACTTGGGAGGATCGAAGCCGGCAGTTTTACGGTATCAAAACCTAGAAACAAATTACGAGGGCATCGAACAGTAAATTTTACGAAATTTCTTTACAGTGCAGCCCTGAAGGAGTGTATGGCAGATTTATTTTCAAACAAATAATCGAAGATGTTTTACAAATTCTAAATACTAAACTGCAGCCAAATAGATCAAAACAATCAATAAAATGCGAAGTGTCGAGTCCTGCACTTACTCGATATCCTTATAAGCGTAGCGAAATTGCCCTCCTTTCCTTCTGGCCCATGACTTCGGCTATCATCAGCGCCATATTGAAAAAAAAATACCCTGTTCATGTTGGTGTATTGAAAAGGGTGGATCAACAAAATTTCAAATTTGAAAATCAAATTTCAAATTGTAATAGTGCGAAAGAGTTGAACTTCGACTTTCTAATCTCTATCGCACAAGAAAAAAAAATCTAAACGAGATTTTTTAGAAATGCCCACCTGGGCCTAAATTTTTAACACTATGTATAAGTCAATGGGAAATTCGCTAATTCCACAAAAATGATTTTTGACTAGTTTAAAATCTAGCTTGTACATTAGTTGATACGGTACTCTAGTAAACACTGCCCGAATTTTTTTTTTAAATATTTTGTCCCTAAACTTCGTTTTCATTGACGACGTCAGCTCGCCAAAAAATGCTTCTTTTCTCCTATTTTGGCGGCTAGTAATGCACATTATTTTGTGGAAGAAAAATTTGTTTTCCGATTTTGGCTTCGCTTAGTGGTCTGAGAGAGAACAAAATGAGATAATGCCCGCAAAAAAGCTGTATTTTAAATGGTTTATGACCGATTCGCTGAATTTTAACCCGTGTCTTAAGTTTTCAGCGAAACGAGAATTCCCGTTTCGTCCAATATTTTTTTTTTCTAATTACGTGCCTCGCTCGTGCTGCCCCACTCGCTGCGGCTAAACATAAAACACCAGAAACCGTAACTAATCACAAAGTCCTTCCAATTAGAAGTGAATCTTTATCTTCTCCAACGTCAAATTTTTTAATACTATTTTGATCTGGCGAAACGGGTCAAACGGGTTAAACCAGTCAAAAATCATTTTTTTTCAGAAATAGCGATTATTCTCATTGACTTATAATTGTTAAACTTTAGGCCCAGGTGGACACCTCTAAAAAAATGTATAATTTTTTTTTCGGTTTTGGGATAGTGATCATAGAGGCCAAAGACCACCTTTTCCGCACTATTGCGATTAGAAATTAACAAAAAAAAGGTTTTTATTATTAACCCCAATACACACAGGTGATATAGCTATGGTCGGCCAACACATAACACTTAATCTTTGTGCCAAATTCCCACATGACACCAAGTTTAAAACGTCAGCTAATGCAAACCACTCAGTTTAATTCACCATTTAACCTCATTAACCCCGAGCATTACAACCAGAGTGAAAATGAAACTAGTTCAAAGGGGGCAAATTATTCCATTTGGTGTTCAAACAACGCTGGAAAGCGAGAAGATGAATAATTGAAAACTGCAAAATTATACTCATCATAACCAGTCTGAACATCCAATGGGCAATTCGTAAATTCAAAACTGTTTTCATTGATATGCGAACAGGAGGAATGATATCATTTACATTTGTCATCAGAAATATTCATGTCCTGACGACTTCGATTAATGAAGGTAGATAACCCTCGGACAGGAAGGTATAACGTGGAATTATTGGCCCGTCAATTGTCTCACAGAATGTTAGTCACGATCCCGTACAAGCCAAATGACGGCAGCTTAAAGGGGGGTTGCCACCACACGACAGACAGCAGCATCTATAGCCATTTGCCGATATCTAGTTATGTCTAGTCCTTATTTTCGACAGGCAAATAAATTTCTTTTTACACAAGAACCAGGCCACGCGCCTCTTTAATTATTGACTGTAAAGTTGATGGGCCCACGTGCATCAGGAAGCAAGCGGTAAAATTAAGCTTAAACGAATCACGTGTATGGTTTACACCTCTCCGACTTTTAAGTCTTCCCGACATCCCTGGACACAGTAATGCTACTTTCGAAACTGTAGTTCTGAGAACAGTACCACTTGCAGATCCCCAACACCACCCCCTCCCCCCCCCCAAAAAAAAAAAATTAAAGTAGACTCGTTCAAGAAGTCTGCCACATCTAAGAAGTTCTTAAATCGCAAAACCACTGTATGTATGTATATATATATGTGTGCGCAGTACTAATTTTAATCGTTTGCTAATAAATACTATGAGATCAAAATTCTAAAAGACTAATGCAGTAAAAATGAAAATTAATTATTCCAATAGACCACCGAAGCAAAATTATAAGACACAAAGTCTACAAAATTATAAATTGTGATTTTAAAATACGAGAATCATTCCGATTTGTGACGACACAATTAATGCGTTCACGCTGGCTTGTCTATTAGGCGTAATGCCAACTGAGATAGCAGCTTCGTTTTTCGCTGCGAGGAACGAAGCTACTGTCTCAGTTCACCTTGACTATGGTAAATGCGCGGATGCGATCGGCACGTAGCTGTTATAAGGCAGGCGGAAGGTGGCATGTTGCTTTAAAGTCCGTGCTCAAGATAAGCTAGTTTACTGGCAGTTGATCTTACTAAATCCCTAGGACCGGATCCGGTCGGCCCTGCAAGCATTCTTAACGTATTGTGATCAATTCAGACAGTTGCACACATTTAAACAAACTACGTGTACTGCAAAGAGCAATCCACGTAGCTTGGTCGATGGATGTTACAATGGAAACTCTGATCTGCTCATATAACTAGCTTCCAGCTAACAAGCTTGAGTTGCATTAATTCCTTTTTCATGAAAACGTAGAGGTAGCCATCTTGTTTACTCATTGTATTATTTTTATCGTTCAAGCCATAAAAACGTTGTATGGAGGAGGAACTACCGTATTATTTAAAAGATAATAAATTAAGTTTTCAATGTCGAATTTGCTGTCACTCTTGGATAATTAGGAACTCTTAAGAGATAGATGGAATCTAGTTTCAGTTTACCACGAACTCAAATCAATCACGTGTCTATAGATTGCGAAGAGATTAGCCAAAGCTAAATTGGCTAAATCGAAAACGGTTACAGTCTACGTCGATGGTTGACTTGAATTAAGTCGTTCCTTCCGAACGCCCGCCGTTTGTAGGAAAACGAGAAATTATTCTGTTGAGTTGCGCTTGATGGAAATTGGATTCGACCCGTTGGGAAATTTGCCAAAATAGATTTAAATAAAGTGTTTCCGTCAATCTCTCCCCGTGTCGTTTACGTGCTTCTGACCTGCAATTGCAATTACGCCGTTTAGTAATTCTTTTTCGGCCTAATAATTAAACGAAAGGCGGAAAGTTATTGCGACGGTAACACGTGCACACTTTAAGTGAATTTAATTCGTTTAACGGGTTGAAATGGTTACGCGTTCGTTTGAGTTACGGGAGTGTAGACTTTAACGGTGTGTAGGATTCCGATTTTAAGTTACGGGGGGGGGGGGTGAATTTGCAGCCATTTTAGACACGCTTTTTCCAGCACACTTCTGATTCTGTTTCCAGTGAATTGTATTTTTCAACTTCTGAAACTATAACAATCAGAAAGAAAACACAAACAACGAATGATATTTCGTATAAGACAAGAAGAGCGCGCCCCGACACGCTTTCTTCCGGGTTGCAAAGGTACTTGCAAAGGTTCGCACTTGCGCTAAGAACTCAAATCTCAGACTGCAACTTTATGAAGAACGTCAACAACAATTTAAAGATCTTTGTGACCCTGCGAGCCCAACATAACAACAAAGTGTTGTTAACAATCAGAATTACAGGATGGAAAGCCAAACGGGCTAGAGAAGGGTGAAATAAATACAGATGCAACCATATCTACGTTGCCTTTTGAACTCAGGCAGTCTGACATTTCAGTCCAAAAGGAAACGTAAATAGGTTTGGATCTGTTAGTTAAGAAGAAGCATAAATGCCACTCTTCAGAAAGCACGTCTAAAAAAGGTGGAATGCTCGAAAAACAGACATTAATTTTGAAAAAAAAAAGAATATCCGTTTAACTATAATAATAATAAACTTAATTGTAGCACGTAAAAGTACATGTGATCAACGAAATCCGGGGATAAAAATTGATGTGCCACAAAGGGCGAGGTCTAGGCTCTGGGCCCATTCTTATACCTAACCTGAACCATCACGTAACGTCAGCACAATGTCAGCACAATGTCAGCAGAAAGTAGCAGACACAATGTCTTCTAAAGTAAACAAGAAGACGGGATATAGTGGGGGTTTGAGTAGGGGGGGGGGCCGGCCGGGAAAAAAAGAAAAAGAAGGGAAGGAAGACAGTGGAAGAGGGATGGTGACAAGTTATGAGTTAAACAAGTGACGGAATAATTGAGCTTTGAAAGTTCCAACACTAGGACAAGTTTTAATGACTTACTATAGTTACTATAGTTATAGCATACAGTAACTATAGTTACTTACTGTAGCTAGTGTTTTTACTAAAGTAAACCATATTTTTGTTTTATTATCATTGCTTTGTTATTTTTTATTATTTTTTTTTTAATTTTTGTAAACAGTGATTTAATTTAATTTTGAATTCCGTTGTTCGTACCATCACCAGTCACATTTTTACACGTGCTTCCTTGCAGCGCTCTGATTGGCTGTTCAGGTAAATTTGGCAGGAGCAGCACCCGTGACGTCATACCGTGGCACAGAATGCGTTTAGAACTATCTTTACTGTGTCTTTAATCTTTGATTTAAAACCCATCCAAACCATAATAATGTCATGTAATAGATTCGGTCTTTGGTGATCCATTTTTCTATCTTGTAAAGCATGTAAGACAACCTCTGCTTAGCGACAAGCACATTTTCAGTTAAACTGTAACGATTTGTCCGGATAAAGGAAAACGTTTTAAAAAAAAATTTGAACAAATTTTCCGTCGCAATATTTTCCGTCGCAGTATTTGTCTTAAGATGTATAACGTTAATAAATAAACGCAATCCTTTTTTTTTTTTAGTTACTATTAACACATTCGTCCGCGAAAAAGGCGAGGATATGGCCCGCAGAGACGATGGTCCCGCAGTATCACGGTTTAGATCATGGTCATTTGCTATAGAATTGACACTTGAGAAATCTTAAGTGATTGTGTTTCATTTCATTTATCAAATACCACTATTTTCAAATACCACTATTTTAAAACACCGATCGCCAGATTTACAGCGTTCATAAACACAGTATAAGCAGTAACTTAAAACGATCAGTACGATGCTAGGCATACCTTAAATGCCAGAATCATGCAGGAAAATAAAGCCACCATATTGGGGGGAAAAAAAGGACGTTGCGTGCCACGGAAGCCAATGCAGATTTTCGCTATGCTAGGAACACCATAAACGGCAAAATCATGCAGGAAATGAATGGCGCCATTTTGTGGGGGGAAATTACGTTAAGTACCACGGATGTAATCGTTTAATCAGACGTGTGCTTCTCGAAATATTCTTCGACGGCAGCGGTGTAAGTAAATTTTTCCCCGTCGATTTTTCCCTACATTTAAAGGGAAGTTCGCCGTAAAATGAGGTGTGCGCCGTACAAATTCGCCTGTTAGAGTGCCAAGGTTGTCGGCCCCAGACACAAGTTCGCCTTTCCCACTTCGTAACGAGCGCTGTGCGGTGAATAAGCGGACGTAAAGCAAAGAGAGAAAATCTTATTTCTAGAACCACATAAAATCCCTTAAAGCAACATCCAGCCTGCCTTATAACCTTCCGCCTGCCTTATAACAGCCACGCACGATCGCATCTGCGCATTTACCATAGCCAAGGTCAACGGAGACAGTAGCTTCGTTCCTCATAGTGAAGAACTCAGCTACTGTCTCAGTTGGCATTGCGCCTAATAGACAAGCCAGCGTGAACGCATTGATTGTGTCGTCAAAAAACGGAATGATTCTTGTATTTTAAAATCACAATTTATAATTTTCTAGACTAGTGTCTTATAATTTTGATTCGGCGATCTATTGAAATAATTAATTTTAATTTTCACTGCATTCGACTTTTAGAATTTTGATCTCATAGTAATTAGTACTGCGCACACAGATAAAACTTCAAGGTCATTGCAGGCGCGCAAAGCATCATATACGTTCTGGAAGAACGTAAATAAAGTTCCCCAATATTCAACAGAAAATCTCCTAGACGCCACATTTTAAAACGGATTTTTAGCAAGGAAAAGACTAACGGTAAGTAAATAGACCTTTGGGGCCGTGCTTGATGTGGAGGATCGAGAAAAATGGCGCTGGGAGGTATACCCCTTTAAAGTAAAATTTTGAGGAGACCAGAATTCGTTCCTGAAGTGGAGCATGCAGTACAAAATTGAACACGAAGGAGAGGAGGGCAAAAAAAAAAAAAAGGGAGTGAGGCAAGGTGGGCTAGAGTGGGGAGGGAGGAACAAGGATCAAGAATGTAGGCGCAACTTCCCCTCCTCTTCCCAGGTATATTTTCACGCTCCACTCCTGTGTGTCAACGTAATGGTGGCGACCCTATTTTTTTTTTTTTGAAGACCCGATCGTTTGGGCTATCATGTTTACGAAAAAACCGAGTGCAAATCGACAGACAGGCAGACATTCCCGAGTGTTTATCCTTGCCTGCGTTTACTTCGTATGCCAATAACCAGGATCTCGAGTCAGGCAAACAGGTCCATTAAAAAAATAAGTAGTTTGTTGACGACTTAGGAACAGAAATATTTTTAAAGATTTTTCTGGAAGTAAAATCAAACGATGAGCTTTTCTACGAAACCTTTAAAAGAGAGGTTTAGGGCGACAGTAAATCAAGGTAAAAAAATTGGTTTAATTTTACATTGTAATACTTAGGATTTACAGTTAGGACGAGGCCAAGAAGTCAATAGCTGAAAGTACAGAAATTTCTTGGTTTTCGACAATCCGTGCAATCTACGTAACTTATAAATCTTATGAAACAAGACCATCCTTCTTTTTTTTACTTCCTCATTATCGGGACACTTGAAACCGTTTGTAGTGCAGTGAAAGGTCGACGGTTTAAACTCCGACATGCACACCACACTACGGGATAGGAACTCCGTAAATTCATCCCTCTTTAAACTGATGGTCCAGAAAAAAAAAAGTACAACCAGCCAATGGTCCAGTGCCATTTGATGTTTACTTGCTTGTCTGAAACTTGTTTTGCGGCTGACTAACTTGCAGCTTAGATTCTGTTGCTGGAGAAAATTTATCAGGGCGTGGAGAAAAATCAAGGTTAATTTGTAGTTGGACCTGTAAAATGGCACTTACAGCAGTCAAACTTTCTAACAACGTTTCTGGGGGGGCGGCGTCGCCCCCCATGACGTGAGTGTACCAGGTTTTGAAATCAGTAGTAACAATAGGACAGTGACACAACGAAGTATTATTGTGTATAACTCTATGCTGGAGCCTTAATGGGTTAACTGCCAGGGGCACTGCGGAGAGAAACAGAAGGGCGTCATACGGAAGCCGATGCTGTGAAGAGTGATTTCTTAGACCTAAAACGCGCGATTTTTGTTGTTGGAGAAAACATCGTTATTTTAAGCCTAAGAAATCCTCTCTTCCGTTGTTTTTCCCTCCATTTTTATGTAGTGCACCTTGTAGTTATACCCTCCAAAACCTATACTGGTGCCAATATGGCGGTAAATGTCACTGCTCTATACTAAGTATAGTTTTTTCAATAAACTCTGTCCTTATAACCCCTGGTTGCTTGGCTTATTCTGTCTATCAGGTGCTGACTATGTTATATGTTATGGATGTGGACATACAAGCAAACAGTGTGCAAGCAACAGTTCTATAGAACATTTTTAACCCAACGTGTCCCTTTTCGTTAAAAACACGGCAAACTATTGTGTGCGCGGCGTATCTTAAGTCTTGGAAGTATTTTTTGAGCGGCTACGTCTGCCTGGAGGGGACGGCTTTAATCGACGGCCGCCATTGTTTTTGTAACCATCTTAGATATCAACAAGGCACTCTGAAGCCAAAAACGTACAATCCATTATCTGTGTCGTTCTGCAGTGAACTCAAGATAGGCCGCGCACACTTTAGTGGCAAAAACAAGTCTCGTTTTCGTTACAACTGGTGGTAACTTGTCGAAAATCAGCACTACAGCACTAATGTTGGCTACAGGAAATCATCTGCAGACGGCCTCATAGGCATATGAAAAGCGCATTATTTTTTGCGGGGGAGGGGGGGCATATTATTTTGGACCTTGAGTGGGAGGGAGGCAAGATATTTTTCAGGGTCTCGGAGGGAGGGGGGAAGGGTCATCGATAATTTGGTGGTGACATTTTCATTTCCTCCGCCCTCTCTCTCCCCTTCCAAACCGGCCATAAATAATGACTGGTCCCTTACACTATTTTCAGATAAAAGGTGTGACGTAACTACCTTGAAATAATGGTCTTGCGACGAAATAACAGTTGATCATCTCGGTGCGTCGGTCCAACAAAAATGGCCTTGAAAATACTCGCGATGATATGAGGGAAATGCATGAAATTTCGAAAAATTCATTAAAAAACTTTAGTATATAAGTTTTGTTGGACTTGGTGAACGTGTGTCCATACTGACATTAATTTCCAATTAGTCACATAGGAAATCTGGACTTGATCTGGAATCGTAAATTTTCATTTTTGGCTTGTTATTGTTGTTGGCACATTTCTACAACGCTTTCTACAGATCAAACTAGTTGTCCTATAACGCTGGTTCTTAGCTCATTTTACAGTTATTGCTCTGTAGATGTGCCCTTTTCATAAGGCCTTTTCTAATTGGTCAAATGGTTTAGGGGTTAGGGAGCTGTAAACGACCAAATTGATTGTCTTATTGTTTTAAACATTGTTATTATGCACCAATACCAATTCCGTATTGTTTTTTTGCAAACCGCAATTGATAAAGATACAAACATTAAAACAAGCTATAAACTGCATGCTTCGCCAAAGTAGCCGAATTAGAAAACAAACAAGTGGCTAGAGCGACTACCTAGTCGCATCTGGTCTTCTGTACAGTTCTGCCACTACCAATGGTGAGGCGCACACCTCTATTGCGCATTGCAACAGCTATCTCTATTATATAATCTAAAAGCAGTAACCGTCAAAATTGCAGGTTAAAAATGTGTTAGCTTTTAAGCTTATTTTATATTTTAAACGTATTTGTCAACTTTTAGGCCTAATCTTACCTGTAGCTTCAATTTCGTAAGTAACAGCTAACGGAGATTTGGATTGTATAGTGCGCCTATTTATTTCTGCAACACGGTGCGTCTACGGGCACACAGTTAGTGTTACAACGTAACGCGCAACGTAGCCTATATATAGATCAGTGGTTGTAGGGAAGTGACGGGAGACACGTTGTTGATGAAGCCACGAGCTACTCGTAGCAACTTGACGTTGCCGTGGAAACGTGATTTTAGGCCTAATTTTTTTTTAAATAGTTTTAATTTCGTAAGTAGCAAATAGGCCTAATGGCGAATCTGGTTCGTGCGGAAGCCTATTTATTCATGCAACAATGCAACGAGACTATTTTAAACGAAGCTAAAGTGCTTTTGTTTTTACGGCTGCAGTGCTATTCTTAGGATTTCAATTCGACGATCAAATGTTATTATTTAATTTAGATATAAGAAAGTAACGAAGAAGTCTGTTAGATATAAGGAAGTAAAGATGTTGTATTTTGCCATGTTATGTAACTAACTTTTGACACTGAAGGTAACGTTGTAAACCGTGGTTGTCAATATCTGGTACCGATGCGAAGTTGAAAAAGACGACGTAGGACGGACGGAGAAAGTCGTTGCAATAGTCTTCTCAGCCGGTACGGCTGTACAGAAGGCTAAAACGAACTCGTTTGATGCTTAAGGTAAGGTTTAATTGATCCGAAGTCAAAACAGCAAAGGCACACAAATAAACTTTCATGTAAGATTTTGGCTACTGCAGTGTTGCTGTACTGTTTAGTCCACGTGAAGCCTTACTGCTGTATCCAACCATTACACACGTAGCCTACATACAATTAAAGCCAGAGACCAAATTTCAAAACTTTTCATGCCCAAATAAACGAAGAATAATCTAAGGCTACACACTCGACTACTTTCTTGGCTAAATTTTTTCCAGTGTTCTTCAGTCACATCGTCTACTTTCAGTTCATTTCCTTACTGGTGTTACGTATATAATTTTTCAAGCCTTTCAAGTATTTTTCCTGGCATGGAATTTTATTATTGTTTATAATATAGCTACGCTAGTAGTTTCTCGTCTTTAATGAATCATGTGGATGTTGAGTTGTCGATACCTATAGTAACCATGCCACCGATGTGGAAGGAGAGCCTCTCCTCGTGGCTTGAGATACGAAGTATGATGGATGCGGCATGACGGTGTCGATTTATAACAGGAAGAAAACAAGTCCTATTGTAGTGCAAAATGGCGAACTAATTTATGAATGTTAGCATTTTGTGGTTTGTTTTCTGTTTAAACCTGAAATGGGTGCCGTGTTGGATTTGAAATTCTTGCCGTGACGTGGTATGTTTTGTACTGTCGTTTAGCCAATGCTAGACGCTGTTCTTTGTGCGAGAATAGCCAAATTTGGTAGTGAAAAATTAAAAGTCAGTTGTAATGTTTAAAATTATTGTTGTACGTTTATCCTTATGCTTGATTTTTATATCTAGACACACGCTAGTGTGCCGCGCCAAGTTAGACAACAAACATCATATCAATTCAATTGTCGACGACGTAAACCATTGTAGTGCGACGCCACAGCGTTAAGTGCCTTATATCCTGAAAGTTTGGCATATTTCAGGTGCTTGGGGAAAAATAAAAGTGTTGCACGAAAGCTTATAAATTGCGGAAAAATAGAGAGCAATGCCCCACCTGACAAAAATTAACTTGTGTAGGAATGTCAGCTAAGTATCAGTGCAAAATTTAACTCTCAATAACGTTACAAATGTGTCACTAGCTTCTAGTTTCTTCTAGTCTGCTCATCCCCATGTTAATTCCCTACTTAATTGCTACCGAAAGCATCTAACTGCTTACTTTTTAGACCAATAACTAATAGATTAGCTTTTCTTTCTTTAAACGATACGGCCTTTTTCTAGGATGCTTTGTTTTTTGATAATGTTTAATTTTTTCACGATGTTTTTCTGATAGTTTGAGGTTGCTTGTTTCTAATATAGTTTCTGATTTTTTTAAAGTATTTTATTCCTGATATGACCCTGATATTGTTTACAATAATTCTGATATTGTTAGCATTGTTACATTTTTATTTACTGATGCGGGTGCAGTTAACGCTCGCTAAAACGTTTGACCCTTTTGACTGATTTTAATGGCATTTTACTGAAATAGTTGCAAGTGTGTGGGTTAAGTGCCTAACCATATGTTCATGCCTTGCTACCAAACTGTCTTACTGTTTAAACACCATATTATTGTTTTTTCCTCGCACACTGTCCTTGGATATTTTTATGTTGTAATGCGACACACACAAGTTCTTACAGACCTTCGGGCCGCTTGCTAAATAACTCTATGATTACTATATATATATATTACTATTTAACATCCAAAGTATTATTCGGTGGGATTAATGAATGTTCGTGAATGTTTTGGTATGTTGATATCACTCCTTTGAAGGCCCGAACCATTCGAAACTTGGCGGCGATCTTTACCAGTTTGGTTTTTGATATGACTGTACTAATTCTACACCTTTTAAGCCCTGATCCCGAAAAGCGCAAAAAGTGCCGAAATGCACAAAAAGTGCCGAAAAGCATAAAAGTGCCGTAAAGCACCCGATAAGTAAAAACCGGCCAGCACCTTTAACAATCTCTTTAAACCTGCGGCAACAATAATACCACTGTAAGCAATAAAATTTAATTTAGACCAATCACACCAGCCAAAGAAATAATATACCGCTGGCATAAACGGCTGGAAGATTTGTTTAAAAGATGTATAAATCGCTGGCATAAACCGCTGGAAGATTGAAATTAAAGGATTAGTGAAACTCGGTTGAATATTCAACACGCCAGCCAGCGAAAAATAATTGTTTAAACTATGCATAACCGCTGGCATAAATCGCTGGAAGATTTGTTTAAAAGATGCATAAATCGCTGGAAGATTGAAATTAAAGGATTAGTGAAACTCGGTTAAATATTCAACACGCCAGCCAGCGAAAAATAATTGTTTAAATACTTGAGTGTTCTAATTGAATGAACGAGGCAAACGAAAATCAACCTTTATTAGCCTGTGTGCGCAAAAATACACTACACGTCTTTGGTGACAAACGCATGAGACAGCAAACCATCCCAACGTATTGCAAACGGTGCGTCAAACACTACCCGGTGCGCTCAAGATCGTATAGTTTTTTTTTATTTTTTAAGAAACTACCAGCGCATCTGGGCTGGCATTTCTAGTTTGTTTAAGTATTACCGTACTCCTTTTAGCGAAAACTGGAAACTCGTCATCGTAAACAAATAACGACAGCCTGCAAATCGCGTTCGGCGAGCGACATGGCCTTGTTGCATTAATGAGAACACATGCGGAAAACACCGTTCGCCTCAATTCCTACTGACGCAATTTAGAAATATAAGCCTCTTTCTGAAGACAAGTTTGATCGCTACACCGCTTTGAAGACAGAATAGCACGTTTAGTTCTTCCATTTAATTCGATTGGGGGCCAATTGCGATTTTATCATGCAGCTAAATGGTCGATCCAATTTATTTAATTGCTTCTTCATGGCGGAATTGCTCCCACGATGGCAATAAAACCAACAGAAGATGGCATTTTTCGAGAGACAAAGACAATTTACCGACGTTCGAAGCAAAAAAAAAACCCAACACCTAAAGGGTAAAGTATACGGCGACAAAGTGAAAAATACTTAGACTACTCAAACACAGAATCACACACTTAAATCTGCTAAAAAGACCTGATTATTGACTTGACAAATGGGCTAAACTAAGTTAGCTAAGTTCGATTAGTGTAGCGTAAGGTTGATAATAATGAGGTACCGATTATGTTAACGACTTCTAATTTTGAACGAGGCTAATTAGTTTCAACTGCTTCGTCTCGGCGCTGCAGGGCTAAGTGTGTACGCAACAAGAGTGAAACTTAAGAAACAGATTGATACGTTGGGGGCAATTTGTCATATTATAATATCTATCTGCTGCTAATTATGTAGACGAGCTACTTTTCACGCCATCGACTAATTCACCTACCTGTCGAATCATTTCGTCGTTACGGTTCAAAATCATAGCGAAAACCTGCGCAAACGCTTATTTATGTTTAAAAGAAAATTATTAAAGCATATTAAAACGCTACTCACAGCCATAGTGAGGCAGACGCCATACTCGAGATGTGTCGCAAATCTTGTTTACTTGCATGTTTGCTGGGGCCAATGGCCAATCTTAGTCTTGTGTGTCTAATCTTACATACGTGGGCATTATCGATGCCTTGTGATTTAATTTCCGGTTCCTGCCTCTAGAACCTTCTCGAAGCTTCCATTTCCCATAATACCCTGACTATTTCGCGGTTGTCAGGGGTTACCAAAATGTATTTAAGCAAAGGGGCCAACATGGTAAAACTAGAAAGCCTTCGGGCCAGCCAACTGGCTGGGCCTCTTCGACCCCTGCTAGGTCTCCTAGTTAGGGGTATTTTAGGCTGTTAGGCCAGTAGGCCCAATTTTGGTTAGGCTCTTCTCCCCCAACCTAAACTAAGCCTTTTTATTAAGCCTCTTAACCCTAACTTAAACCCAAAATTCCCCAGTCCCACATTTGTTCAGTCTACTTTTGCTATAGCTCTCCCACAGTTTGCTATTTTTCGTCAAGATGTGAGCGCAACAAGAAAACCTGATTTCTACTAGAACGTTAGCAAACGGAAATTACCTCTGGCCGGAGAAGTTTTTGGTTGCGGTTTGCCACGACGAGCGCGATAGAGCGCGAGCGAGGCACGTAATTTGGGAAAAATGACCACCTATTTCGTGAATAGTGACCTTGATTTACCCTATTTGCAGGTTTTACAGAAAAAAATCGAAAACAAATAGTTTTTATTTTTTTTTTTTTTTTTTGGAAATGATGGTCATTATTTTCCAAATTACGTGCCTCGTTCGCTGCGGCTAAATATATAACAGAAACATACTAAAAACTTGTCCGGCCAGAGTTACTTTCCGTTTGCTAATGTCCTGGTGGAAATCAGGTTTTTAGTTGCGCTCTCATCTCGCAGTACGGCCTTGGCCTCACTGTGGCTGTGAGTAGCGTTTTAACATGGTTTAATGTTTTTTTTTTTAATAAATAAGCATTTGCGCAGGTTTTCGTTATGATTTTCTGAACAGTAACGAATAAAGGATTCGACAGGCATAGATGAATTTAGTCGATAGCGTGAAAATTATAGCTCTTCCATCTATATAATTACCTAAAGCTGCTTACCGCTCATTAAGCTGCCTGTCTCTCCCATATTCATCTTCCATCCCGTAACCCTTGTCCAGTGGTGTTATCTACTTTTGGAAATGTTAATCCCAATTTCAATTTCTCATTCCTTTTTCTTTTACGTAACCAATACTGAGCAATTTCATAAATTCACCGAAAAAACTCACCAGCTGGTTAATTTTTTTGATCCCCAGAATATTACAAAATCGATGTACTGACTATTTCGACGCAAATTAATTGGAATTGTTGGTTGCAGTTCGTTCATCACATTCCTCAACACGTCTGCATTTCACCTACCTCATTTAAAACGTAGATGTTTATTTGGTTGCACGTTTGTATAGTTCCGGTCAAAAAAAACGCCTTCGTTATACGGAAAAACTTGCAGGATGTTGAATGCATGTGACTGAAAGAAAATGTTGATATCTCAAAATCTAATGGACAGAATTTAATGAAACAAAAACTGGGTTGCTTATTATGCTCTCAGCTATATTTCTACACGTATTACATGTAATGGTAAGTAGCCAAATATAATTGACCGAGCGAGCAGCACGAGTTAATAATAATAATACATCTCATAAATTACTGGATAAAATTGAAGAAAACTAAAACTGGATGAATTGTTATGATATATGCTGTATTTTTATACGTATGACATGCAATATTCAGCAGAAAATTATAACATGCAATTCAGTCTTTGTTTCATGAAAATCCTTCCACTGGTTTTCGAGATATCGTCAGATATCATTATGTTTTTCTCGCTCGGCCAATTATTTTCAGTCAGTTAACGTAGTATTTAATAAGGGTAGAAATACAGTAGACAATCTAATAAGCAGTTCAGTCTTTGTTTCATGAAAATCCGTCCAGTAGTTTTCGAGATATCTGATTTTCTCCATGGTTGTTATTACGACCCTCGATATAACGAAAAAGGGCGTTTTTTTTTTTTTACCGGAACTATACATCTAGTGCTCTAGAAGTAAGGCCCTTAAGAAGGTGAGAGTAGTGCTATAAATGAAAGGGCCCCGATATACTTTGTTCCACAGTATGTCTGCAGGAAACTGGCTGTATAATGTCACGATTCCTTGCACTATGAGTGCAAAAAACATGTTAATATCACACTTGTAGACTTCAATTACTGTTAAAGAGTCTACGATTGGGATATTTACGTGTTTTTGCACTCGTAGTGGAAGAAAACGTGTCAGCATACAGTCAGCTTGCTGTAAACATAATGTGGAACAAGGTACAGAGCAGTGACATTGCCCGCCATATTGGCACAGATAGGCACCAGATATGGGTTTTGGAGGGCATAACTACAAGGTGCACTACATAAAAATGGAGGGAAAAACAACGGAAGAGCGGATTTCTTAGGCTTAAAATACCGTTATTTTCTCCAACAACAAAAATCTCGCGTTTTAGGTCTAAGAAATCACTCTTCACAGCATCGGATTCAGTATGACGCCCATCTCTTTCTCTCCGCAGTGCCCCTTGCAGCTAACCCATTAAGGCTCCAGCATAGAATTGTATACAATAATACTACGTCGTGTCACTGCTCTATAGCAGTTGAAGCTATTAACCCCTCTGCTAATGCTTTGTGTGCAAAAACACAGCACGGAGGCAAAGCAGTATGAGTGGTATTAATAGCCACAACTACTTACCGCCAGGGCCCCGTATAGGACTGGAAAAGTCAAGATGCGATTTGTAGTTAACTTTCTAATCAGTGCCCGTAAACCCCCTGAACATGTCATACCCTCGGTCAAGCAGCCATTTTAGATTTATTCTCAAAATGTCTAACATATTCTCATTTCAATCGTAAATTTTTGCGACCTAACAACATTATTGACAAAATGTGCATGCATGCGTTTCGTTTCCGTGACAAAACTGGTGCCAGCAAATCCGCATGCCTAATAGCTATTAAGGTATGGGGAGCCGGTTTCGTCAATACTCTCGTTTTTAATACACAAAGAGGCCATTTTTTATTGTCATTCAGAGTGTCGTTAGCAGAGAAACGAGGGCGTCTCAGCAAACTCGGAAAGCGCTTTTACGTCTC
>JAHWFP010132267.1:0-15643 GCA_023313725.1 Lithobius niger | reverse complement strand
ATTTCAGCAATATCGATTAGTTGTGAGAATAGCATTTAGACATAGGCTTTAAGGTACAAGCGTCAGTAAATGGTAGAAACAATTGCCAAACCCCAAACTTTAAATTGCCTCCCACCTGCCTTATAAAAGCCACGCGCAGATCGCCATCCACGCATGTCAACATCGCCAAGGTCAACTCAGTTGGCACTGCGCCTCATAGACGAACCAGCATGAACGCATTATTTGTGTCGTCACAAACCGGAATGATTTTCGGATTTTAAAATCACACTATTTTTTAGGTTAGTATCTTATAATTTTTCTTCGGCGATCTATTGGCATAAATAATTTTAATTTGTACTTAATTAGATTTTTGATCTTGCGGTAATTATTAGCAAACGATTAAAAATTAGTACGTACGCACACACAGTTGAAACGTCATCGTTATTGTAAGCGCGCAAAGGATCATATAATCGCAGGATGCTATTAAATTAGTTCACGATATTTATCAGAAAATCTCCTAAACGCCACACTTTAAGTCAGATTTATAGCATGGGATTGACTAACGCTAAGTAAATAGACCTTTGGGGCCGTACTTGATGTGGTAGATCGAGAAAAATGGCGTTGGAAGGAATGTACCTTTAAAAGCGCGTTTTACGGAACGACTCAACGTTTATTTCTCGCCCACTAGCTTAAGGGCGCGTTTATGCAACGAAACATTCTCGCTCGCCGAACCGTCGCTGTTTGCTAGTCAACCGTTATTTATTTATGATTAGTTTCCCGTTTCTAACTAAATGAATGCAGCAATACATAACCAATTAAATGTATTATAACTAACAACACGGATAAAAAACAACATCCAACAGTATTATTTTAAACATTGCTACAACATTGTTGTCATTTCACGCTGCTGCCAAAAATTTGCTATTCTCGCTTAATGAACAGCTTCTAGCAGTGATCAAACGACGGTAGAATAAATAGCTACTCGCAACGAGAATTCAAAATCCAACGTGGCGTCCATTTCGGTGTTATCGAATCGAAGACAAACCATCGAATGCCGGTATTCAGAAATCAGTCCGTCGTCTTGTACTGCAGTTAAAATTGGTTTTCTTGCTGTCATAAATTGACGCTGCCGTGTTGCAAGCATCGTACGTCGTATCGCGAGGCACGAGGGGAAGTTCTGCGTCCGCGTTGTTGCCATGGTTACTATGTATCGACAACTCCAATGATGTATTCTCCGGTAAAGGCGAGAGGCAGCCAGCAGATTTAGCATTAACCAAGTAAAAAATAGCGAGCGAGAAAATTGTCGTTACGTAAACCTGCCCTATATTACTACTAAATTCACTTCTCCTTTCAGGGTGCGTTTACGCAACGACTCGCCTTAGCATTCTCGCAACAAGGGGAAATACGCCATCAACGAGATTTTCCCATCTTCCCCTCGAAAAAAATGAGCCATTTTCAAGGCGATTTTCAAGATTTTCCAGGTGTGATTTACAGCAGGATTTTGCACATTAAATTATCAAAAGTTACCTAATAAACTGTATATTTTCTGCTATCCTATATGCATTTTATTTCACGTATTAAAATGTTAGTGTTGGCCGTAGTGTTGCCTCCATTGTGGTGGATTGCTCAACTGCGTTTAGACTGGTTTGTTTGTGTCTGCTCGTGTGTCTCTTTGGGTCGAGATGATGTCCGTAGTTTTGTTCCGATTTAGTTGAAATTTCGCGAAAAGGTAGTTTCACGAAGATGAAATTCCTACTTTAATATATTTTCGGAGATATTCGGGCTTTCCGTTGGATGGGTAAGTCGAGTTTTAGTAGCGGCAGAAAGAGCACCCGATGTATTAGGCTAGTGGCCCCGAGCCCTACATCAACAATGCAGCCATTTCTCGCTCGGCCAATTAATCTCAATTGCATGCCTAGTGTCCAGTCTCTACTGCAAACACTCACATACAGAAACGAACCCACCCCCCCCCCCACCCGCGATAAAAACCGTAACCCCTAATCTTTCTTTATAGTCAGGGTCGGAAAGGGGGGGGGGGAGATGGATTAATCTAATCGCTATCCATTAACTGGTGGTTGCAGTTTCTGAAGAATAACTGAAAAGTTTTTTAGAAAAGCAGTAAATGAGTAAAAGTCTCTTAATATACGCAGGAATTTGGTTCCTTGAGGGAGTAATTTTTCCTATTAGAGACCGCTTGTTAAAAGGGATTTCAAGCACAAAGGGACGGGGCGGGTTTCGATCGTGAATTGCTGCGTTATTTATGCTGTGGATGCTGTGATTACTGGTATTAAAAAAAATTCAGGCAGATGATGCCGATACTTTATAATATTAAACCACGTTTACATAACTGAAATGAGTTAATCGTTTTCAACGCGTTAGTTATGAGTTATCTAAAACACGGAATTGAAACTTAGGCCCCTGACTATCACATTAACAGACTCCAGAAGACGCAAAACAAACTTGGAAAAATGTAAAAAGCAATACGTATAAATCAACTGCAAGCCTGTTTAAGGAAAATAAAATATTGAATGTCACCAGTTAGCGGGATTACACACCTATTCTTAATAATTATTTTAACTAACAGCACAGAATAAAAGATAAACTAAAAATGAAATACCTAAAGCTATAAAGTTCCACTGATTAAAAATAAATATGGCCTCATGTGTAAAGAACCCTATATTCCAACAATTTTTAATAAACTTCCACCAGATTAAAAAATTTAACAAGCTTTAGCAAAATAAAGTATTTTATAAAGAAATGGTTAACTGATAATTAATTTGTAAATGATACGTATCATTTTACTTTCTCGATCTCAGCTGTCTATGGGTTTTGTGGAGAAATTATAGTTTTTTATCTAGTAAATTTGTATATTAAATTTCTGCACTTGGTTTAATTTTTGTTTTGATTTACTGAACTAATGCAGTGTTGCTGTTATAACCGTGTATGTATTGAAATATTGTATTAATTGTTATTTGTTTTAGGTTAAGACGGAATTTAAGTACCCATCAAGTACTTTTTGTATTTTGGGTTACAAATTAAAAATAAATTACTATTATTATTATTATTATTAAATGAAATTTACTTCCACATAATCAAAAAAAAAAAAAACGTTGATTGCCACTTCGTATAGTGTACGTAAAGATCTAATTGCTTATTTAACTACTGCTATTTTACAACATTTATGTTGGGTTTGATTTGTTCAAGGGTAAGTTTTCAAAATGAATTTATTTAATCTAACGTCACTTGAAGCAAAGCGACTATTGCTTGCGTATAGGCTACATGATTGGCTAATGAAATTTTTCATAATTATTCCAGAACTAGCAACTTACACCAGGTATACTCTCACAGTACAATTTTTTTTTTTGAGGGAGTGATTGGGGTTTACATTTTTAAAAAATTGAACAGAAATCGAAACCGTTAGTTTTAAAAGTTAAAAAAAAAAAGGAAACCAAACCAGACCGAGGCAAGTCTCCTCCCCAGCCCAAAATTAGTAAAACTTGCTAAAAGTAAACAATTTATTGCAGTCGGAAAAAATTCTGAACATTTTCCGTCTGAGCATTTCAGTAGCCTTTGCTGAAAATGTCGAGGAAAATGTATTAATTTACTAGGCACCTAGGGACTTACCGTTCCCCAAACAACTTTTTTTTTTGGACCCTCTTACTTAAATCTTCCCGTTGCATTTTGAATTATTTCCCTTACCCCCTCAACAAATTCTTGGCTACTTCACGAAACTGACAGACCTATACTACTATTTAATCATTGTTGTTCCTTTCGCTCTAACAGGGTTCAGAAATTTTTTTTAATTCTCAATTTTCCTGACATTTCCAGGTTTTTCAGGTGCATCCAATCCCAATTTTCAGTTGTTTACAAGAAGTTTAGTTAGGAAACCAGGCAGTAGCTAATGGTTTTATTAATATTTGTGGGAAAATAGCCCAAAATCCCCGAAAATAGATGTTTAGACACTGGTCCAGACGGGACTAACACACATTTTCATCATAGATATTGGTACTACCATAAGATTTGGTTGATTGAAGATACATCTAAAATCGAACATTTAACGCACAAATTAAAATATTTTTTGCTGCCAGCCTAGGATTTTGTACAGTTCCGGTCAAAAAAAAAAAAACAGCTTTCGTTATACGGAAGAAGTTGCAGGATTAATGTATGTGACTGAATGAAAATCTTGATATCTCGAAAAGTACTAACAGAATTGAATGAAACAAAAACTGGGTTGCCTATTATGCTATCAGCTATATTTCTATACGTATTACATGTAATAGTAAGTAGCCAAATATAATTGGCCGAGCGAGGAGCACGAGTTGATAACTAATAATATATATCATAAATTACTGGATAGAATTGAATAAAACAAAAACTGGATTAATTCTTATGATATATGCTATATTTCTATACGTTTGACATGCAACATTCAGCAGAAAAATATAATATTCAATTCAGTTTTTGTTTCATGAAAATCTTTCCACTAGTTTTCGAGATATAATCAGAAATCATTAAGTTTTTTCTCGCTCGGCCAATTAGTTTCAGTCAGTTAAGTAGTATTGAATAAGGGCACAAATACAGTAGACAATCTAATAAGCATTTCAGTCTTTGTTTCATGAAAATTCATCGAGTAGTTTTCGAGATAACTGATTTTCTTTCTACCTGTTATTACGACCCTCGATATAACGAAAACGGGCGATGTTTTTGACCGGAACTTTACCTGATCTGCCAATTTAATGGAACTTACAGATAAGACACAATGGCATTTTTTTTTTCAAGTTTCCCTGTCTTTTTCCTGATTTTCAAAAAAATTTCTTGGTTTTTTCAAATTTTCCTGAGATTTTGTTGGCTCTATTTTCATTTTCCCTGAGATTTACAGGTTCCCGGGTTTTGTCTGAACCCTGTCTAAAATGCACAATGACCTCGTCGCCATTCGCGTACCGTACGGGCGAGCAACGAGTCCCCGTGGTAAACTTTGCGACATTTATTATTATTGCTACCCCTCTCAAAACAGTGTTATTTTTATTTTCCCGATTGTTTTATTTTGTGTAAATACTTAATTTACAGAGCCTATTTACTATGCTTTCTCTTGAACCATTTGGAGCAACAAACGTATTACTTCGCCATAGGGATCGACCGATATGACTTTTTACCGATGTGATACGATACCGATGAACGGTAAACCGATACGATGCCGATGTCGATACCGATAATAATAATACAAAATCGCGACTAAAAGTTTAAATTACATAAAAAAAAAATGCAACTTCGATTTCTGGTTTTGTGTGGGTTCCAACTGTTGAGATTATCCAAAAAAAGTTCTGTGCAGCAATAACAGCATTTTTACTCTTATTCCTACATATGGCTTCAGTATATTCATCTTCTCAGTTAGATTTAAGATGATTGTTGTAAAACTTAGATCATGGAACGGTCACGTGCTACATTTCCATTATAAAACGGAGCTTTGCTTTTCTCACTTGGTTATTGCTTTTGCCGCGCTTGGTGTCAGTTTTTCAGGGAAGACAGTTCCGTTTCTTGACATAACAAATATCTGTATCGGAAGCCTTATATTGGTCCAATACCGATATGGCAAAAATACCGATAAATACAGATTATACCGAAACCGATTATCAATATTTGCTAAAGGTAATAGAGCCTTTTAGCAAAAATCAAACTCTAAAAACATCGTAGTATCACCAAACCACCTTTATTCGCTGACGTTTCATTGAACTGAGTGTCCCAATTTCGGAATGACGAATTATTCCATCGTCAGGTCACTGCCACACCAATTCTGCCGACGTGCCTTCTCGTCAGCAGAAATTAGACTTTAGTGGGTGATCTTCATACTCACAGCCACTGAACAAGGGTTACGTCCCGTTTCGCCAAATCCCGTTTCACCAAAAAGAAAGCAGATTAACAACTTTTGTCTCAGGGAGTCAATCCCGTTTCGTCAAATCCCGTTCACGAAATTTTAGACATACGAAACATTTAAAACATTTAAACACGAACATTTATAACATGATAATGGGCACAAATTTATAGACAAACACCCGTTTTGCAGAATAATTTTGTTTCAAACTACGTGCCCCGCTCGCTGTGGCTAAACACGTAACGTCAGAAACCGCAACTAATAAAGAAATTACTTCCAAGTAGGCATGCTTCTTTAACCTCTGCAATGTTAAATTTTTGGAGAATATTTTTACCTGTGAAACGGGATTCTGCAAAACGGGAATTCCCGTTTGGGAAAGGGCATCCAACGGTATCCATCACGTGTATAACTAACTATTCTTAAAAGAGAACCTTGGCATTGACGTAGTGACGACCAAGCATTCTAAACAATATTTAAAAGTACACGTTTTTCCGTCTGTATTGCCAGTTTTCAAACCGCTAATAAATCGATTGGTCTTATACTACCACTGCTTGTCTCTGTTAAATCTTTGCCTATTAAAGCCCCACTATGTAGAAATAAGGTATTACATTTCGTGTACTACGTAAAATTTTGTCAATTTCGTTTTGGCGAAACGGGATTTGGCGAAACGAAATTGGCCCCTGAGGGTAAAGCTGTTAATCTGCTTTTTTTTTTTTGCCGAAACGGGATTTGGCGAAACGGGAGTTCACCATGAACAAGTGGCCATGCCTGTAAAGGCGCTATGGATGTGATCTGATGATCGGTAAATTCCCCATTTCAAATCTGAGTGGTGGCACTCGAATAAACGTAAATGCGCGCAAAGGTGGCTTATTTAACTACGTTATATCTAGTACGGAGAGGTATCGACGGTTACTGTTCAAAATAGCGTACACCGATTGCAAAATGCAATGAGAATTATTAAAGATTACCAGTGGATTAACCTCCGATAACCTGCTAAGATTACCACGGATTACCAAGACTGCCAGGATAGGATCGTGGGGCATTACTCCGATTAGAGAATCACTACAAGGAATACGTCAAATTACTGGAATACTGCATGGATCACTAAATGGATTACTTTGGGCTACTGTGGATGACTACATGTGGTAAGCCATTTCGGAGGACCTTTGGATTACCGATAATGTTCTGAGTCTCCTGCAGACTGAATTACCTGGGGATTAGGCTACCTGGGAACACTGCATGTCGCTGAAAATTACCGCGGATTACCTCCTGGTAACTAAGATTACCCAATGATTACCAAGGAATGCTGTTTGTTTCTTGTGGATTACCAGTTTACTTGGCTTTATCGGCAGCCGGCCTACATTATTTGCAGCGAAGTGTACCTTATTTTATCTATTCCTTGATTTACTTATTTTTAATCCATTTCTTGGAGGCTGACGTGGTCTGAAACTACATGAACCGGCTTAATTTTGAACGTTGGAAGTTTTAAAACGAGAAACAAGTTTAGTAAAGGGTGTGGGGACAAACCGGGAAACTTCAGGTCACCTTGTCCGAGTTGATCCTACAGCCGCTAAAGGACGCCTGGCAACCTCTCAAACTACCCTGGACAGCGCACACTGGTTGGTCATTCCCAAGGTCCCTGTTCTGTTCGAGTCACCGACCAGACACCAGTTCCTTCAGGCAACGTATCAGCAGAGTTCGGCCAGTTCTCCCACGATGACTGGGGATCATTTCTTTAAAACTTAAATAGTTGATGTTGCCAGTGATGTAGCCTACACAGGGTTGTGGAAAAAGCCCGGAATTTTTTTTTTTTGAGAAAGCCCAACCCGCGTGGGTTTTATCGGGTTTTTCGGTTTCTTTCAGGCTTTACCGTGACCAGGTTTTATTTAGTCTTGCTGTGTATTTAACTTTTTTGATGCTGGCTGGAATTTTTATGTTTTATGCCACTCAGCTCTTGTTTGAACTCTTGTTTCACTTAAGATGAGTTGAGCTGATTCCTTTTGGGATTAAAGGACATACCTTCACACTATATTCGTGCATGCTGCGCAAAATAGCTTTTGCAACACTTAACATAGCGTGAAGGTAGCAAAACCGGCTCTCACGACGGGTAAATATGTAAAAATGAATGCCTTTGCGACATTTATACGTGTCGGAAGTAATGTTGCAAAACAGTTTTACAGGAAAGCCAACTGGGAGGAATGCACCTTTAAGTTTAGTGACTTGGCAGTTCACTAGGAATTGTGATTATCAAACATCGCTTCTTTCATTCCGCCCAGGCCTAAAGTCTCAACTTAAGTTTAATTCCTCTCTAAGTTAAGTATCTGAGTCGGTCAAAGATCAACTGTTTGAAAAAACTGATCTCCTAACCAAATCACCATTTTTCAATTACTAACCCCGATAAATTGAAAAAAACTCACCGTGGTTAATTCCGGTTTTTTTTTTAACATGAATCTTTTGTGAAAAAAAAACCAGTGGGTTTTATTGGGCTGGGGAAGATCACGACAACCCTAAGCCTACATACATAAACCGAATAAGTAAACTACAGACATTTAATTGACTTATGAAGATTCAAAATTACTCGGTCGAATGGGAAACGGTGCAATACATTAGTTCTTTTTTTTGTGGTCACAGGGCGAAACCTGTACGATTCCTGCCCAGTGTGTTTTGCTGCTCCACTTATATTTCTGCCCAGTGCTCTACGTTGAATTTTGACACCCACACACCTAAAATATTTGAGAAGAGAATTTTAACTTTGAAATCTTTTCTTTCATGCACCTTAGGAACGCTCCCTAGTCGGCAGATTTGAAACAAATCAAAACCAACCAATTGCGAACGTTTGTGACCCACACACGAAAACAACAGACACACAAATTCTAAATTCAGTCGACTAGGGTATATAAGACCTCTCGACCAATGTTTAGTTTCGTTTGCATACATTGCTATATTTTGAGTCATCGTATTAAAAAGTATCCCTTATTGTTTGCCATCGTTGCCGGGATTGTTATATCTTTTGTTCACATCTTCACATCTTCACGTCTGCGGCCTTGCAGTGCTGGAGACACCGGTTCTCGTCAGATCCCCGAAGTTAAGCAGCATTGGGCTGGATTGATACTTGGGTGGGTGACCGCCCGGGAATCTGGCTGTTGCAGACATAGGGCCCCTTAGGGCTTCGGGCAGATGACCAGGAGTGGTTAACGCTCGTTTACCCTTTACATCTTCAACGAAATATCTTCACCGAAATAACGTCAATTCCTCCCTCCTTAGTAATCAAATAAAAGCTACGTTTAACCTTTTTTTGACATCAGCGCGTAAGTTGGGCTTGGACTCGACAGATGTGTTGTTGTTGATGGCCAACCGAAGGAAACGAGCGCGGTCTCTTAATCTATTTGTGTTCTGTGTGTTTGGCAAGGTAGGGTTTCTGCCGGCAAAAGCCACTGTACCGGCTAAAACTAGCAAAAACCAGCAAAGTGTTTCATACACTTATTTTCACAGTAAAAGATATTCTTCTCACAATATCTATGCAAATTTTCGACAGTCAGTTGCATAAATTAGCATAAATATTGTGGAGAAGAATATCTTTTCCTGTGAAAATAAGCGTATGAAAGGTAAACAAGAAGTGAATATGAATTTTCAAAGTAAATGTCGGATTTGACGTTTTCAAGGGGAGCTTTTATAATTTGCCAACATTTCGCTATTGTATAGGGCACACTTTTTTTTTTTAATTTAACTTTTCAAGTTGCTTTTTGGCCATATTTTTGGCCAAAGGGGCAAAAACATGGCAAAACAGGTTTTGCCGGAACGGTAAAAACCACGGTAAAAAGCAGTTTTGACCATGCTTGGTGGCAAAACCAGCCAACTCCGCTGCTTGCGGCATCATGTCGTTTCGCAATTTTGTTATAATTTGGTTGACATTTCATGAAAGGGAGATTTGATGCGTCACAATTTATGAGATCGAAGGTAAAATTCCTACCCTAAATATTTTCGGAGATTTCCCCGTTTTCCGTTGGACGGGCAGCGTATTTGTTAAAGCTGCGGTAAGGGAGCCCCATCTATAGGGCTGGCGGTCCCGAGAACTGCATGATCACTGCAAAGCGTTTGCCATTGCCGTAGGGAAGTTCTTTTAGTGCGAAGAATGTAGGAAAAAATGACAAATGATAAAAAAAAAAAGATATTACAGCCAATTTCACACGCTCAGAAACAACGTGTTCGCTGCTTTTATGATTAAACATCAAATCCCCACGTTGCGGTGCAGCTATCCAGATGTATTCTTAAAGATCGATGTTGGATTCGTTCATAGAAATCGCATAAAATTAAATTCAAAGTTTTACAACAACACAACGGAAAACACATTGAAATCTGCAGAACTCAGTTATATACGCTACTAGGGGAGTTTTTAATGTCAGCGGCTTGCGACTCGCTTGCAAGCGGAAACGCTGCCCGTTTGTTATTTCAATGGGAAAGCGTTCCCCGCGGCCAAGCGACTCGCAAGCCGCTGACTTTAAAAACATCTCTACCAGTAAGGTATACGTGTTCTTCGATTGGTTTGTTAGCAACAACCATTGCGCACTATGGAAGTAACTGTAGTAAAAGCAATAAAAATTAGTTTTTTTCATTTTTTTCCGAGCCGCATGTGCGAAGCAAATAAAATGAGTTTCTAAGTTTGTATACATGGTGTCTGCCGTTGGGTGATAGCATGACTTTGTATCATTGACCTTGTCATCAATAAATACTCACGGCGTATTTGTCGTGTGCAATTCAGGGTTCATGTCCCGTTTCGCAGATTCCCATTTCGCAGAATCTTGTTTCGCGGAAAATTACACGGTTTTAGATTTTTTTTTTTTTTGCTTGCAAAACGGTAATTCCCGTTCTGCAGAATATTATTTTTCTTTCAAATTACGCGCCTCGCTCGCGCTGCCACGCTAGCTGCGGCTAAACATACAACATCAGAAACCGCAGCTAATCACAAATCCCTTACAATAATAGGAACGCAACTTTAAACTTCGCCACTGTGAAATTCGTAAAGAATCCTTTAATTCATCGAAAAAATAGGATTTTGCAAAACGGGAATCTTAATCAGTTTTATTTTCTGCGAAACGGGATTCTGCGAAATGGGAAATCACCTTCATGAGACCTAGATCCCAGAGCGTGAGTAGTTTCTTTTAGCATTGTCCTTAATAAGGCAGCTTACCTTAAAGGGACACCCGGCCTGCCTTATAACATTCCGCGTGCCAAATTACAGCTACGCGCAGATCATCATCCGAGCAATTACAGTGCCAAGGTCGGCTGGGGTGGTAGCTGCGTTCCTCGCATAGCTGCTGTCTCGGTTGGCTTTGTGAATAGTACACGAGACAGAATCAAGTCAGTGATTGTGTCGTCACAAACCGGAATGATTCTCGTACCTTTAAAATCACAATTTACAATTTTCTAGGCTAGTATCTTATAATTTTGCTTCGGCGATGTATTGGAATAATTAATTTTAATTTTTACCGCATTAGTCTATTAGATTTTAGATCTCATGGTAATTATTAGAAATTAGTAGATGTACACACAGAGATGAAACGTCATGATTATTGTACGCACGCAATGCATCATTTAGGGACGGATCGTTAGTAAATAAAGTTACATTATATTCAACAGAAAATCTCCTGGACGCCACATTTAAAAAAGGATTTTTAGCAAGGGAAAGACTAGCGGTAAGGAAATATACCTTTGGGGCCATACTTGATGTGCAGGATGGAGAAAAATGGCGCTGGGAGGTATATCCCTTTAAGTATAGTATCGGTCAGGATACATCAGAACCTGTATTCACGGTTACCGGAATCGTTTCAGCGGGGCGCCGGAATTGTATCGACACACAGATAAGTTAACTCTGGGATATTCTTAAACGTTGACCCGTGTGTGGGACCCGGAATTACAGTAACTCCGGATTCTTGATTTGCTTTAAAAGTGTCTGAAATAATCCGGAATTGTAGTAACACTGGTAATTCTGGGGAAATTTAATGTTTTTATTTGACATTAAGTTACTTGACTTGTGATGGAAGATTTTGAGGCACAAATAGCCCGAAACGTCCAATTATTGTATAAATTTTTTGTGTACTGATTTGGCTTTATTTAGTTATAAGTTGATTTAGTTGCCGTTTCTACCTTTTTTTTTTTTTATTTTGAAACATGTTTTTACAGTATAGGCTACTTGTATATTAAGTTCGTAATTCTACAAAATAGGACAGGGTTTTTTCGCAGTTTTTTTACTCAAACGGGCGAAATTCAAGGTTGGCAAGTCTTAGATATGCGACAGATTTTACCCGGTTTTTACCATGGTTTGAACCGTCAGGTCAAAAAACCCTTTTTAACAGACAGTTATATTCGACTTGTCAAAATCTGTTAAAATACTTCATTATTTTACCCTCAAAAAATTTAAACAAATAAGAAAATTATAACGATTCCAACCTGTTTACTGGAAACACAAATGAATAAAAATTTGTAAAGCCATTATGCCACAGTGTGTTTTGTAGAACTAGTAATTAGGTCTAGCCAATTACTCCATCGAAATCGTTTCGTAGTCTTTAAGAAGGTATTATTACGTTTAAAATTAAGAGCTTTTGATGTTTTTATTTTGTGTCAATTAAAGAGTTCATGTATAGCTGTAATTCCTAACAGCGCTATGTACAATCGTTCAACAGGTCCGTTCCATCGTGATTTTGTTGGTTTCGACACTTTTGACAGTTTTGAACAGTTTGCTTACAGTTTTTGACATACTAAGTCAAAAACTGGTTTTCGACGTCAAATCTTAACCCTGGCGAAATTAATCAGCATCTAATTCTAATATTCAGCGAAATTAAAACGTTGGAAATTTCCTCTTTTTACGAAAATTGGCTTTTTAAACTTGTAAATACAAAAAAGACCAACTAAAATCCGCTGCATAGAGCGTTTTACACAACGAAAATAGTATCATTTCTTGCCTCTAGATGGCAACTATTAACATCTCTGCATTTTTAAATAACTTACGTTTTGCTGATGTTTGTCTTTTTAAAGAAATGTTTGGTCTTTTTAAGGTCAAAATTAAAAACAAGCGCATACAAGTTAAAAATCGGTTAAAACACTTTATTAACTACGGCATCTGGTGTCAAGGCATGGTACTAAAACTACGACATCGTCGCATTATTTCCTTTTATTGTGAAAAATGCGGCAGACATGGGGCCATAAGGGCTTCGTCGGGCAGATGACCAGGAGTGGTTAATGCTCGCTAAAACCCTTTCAACCCTTTATAAAATGCTGTTTCGCAGTGGATTTTATATGATCGTTTTGCATTCAGTTACAATTAAGGAGTCTGTTACTGTGGTAAACAAAGTAAATAACCTCCAGCCTTTCTACAGTGTAGTTGTTAATTAAAAGGACATACCTTCTCACTGTATTCGAGCATCCTGCGCAAAATAGCTTTTGCGGCTTTTACACAGGAGAGTAACGTAGCAAAACCATTTCTCACGAGGGGAAAAATAGGAAATGACGCACTTTGCAACGTTGACATGCGTCTGAAGCAATGTTGTAAAACTGAGTTACACAGGAAAACCAACCAGAAGGAATGCACCTTTAAATTACGGTAAAAATCAACGTATAGTCAAAGCTTACACAAATCTTGATAAAAGTGACATTTTCGAGGGCTCGTTTAATTCACTTATCAAATTTTACAGTACAGTGCTTGAGATACTTAACACTATCAAAAACAGGTTTTTAGTTGTAACATTTTAAATAAACTTAGAAAATATTTTTGGATGGAAAAACACGTGAAATCGTTTTACGAATACATTGGGCTGAGAAGAAACTTTCGATACTTATCGTTTATGTAGTGTTGCATATACTTGGAATGCGTTTAAACACTATAGTTTAATTTGCAATAGTTTATAAACATGTTTAAAACATAAAATTACCTACAAAAGTGTTTTAAAGGGACATAAATTCCGGTTGGCTTTCTTGCATGACTCGGTTTTGCAACATTAATTCAAACGTATGTAAATGTTGCCAACACATTCATTTTCTTGTTTTTTCCTGATTTGCGACATTAACTCCAACCTTTGTAAATGTTGCAATCGCTATTCTCAACGGGTCGCACCATATACTAGAAGGATTCATGTCCTTTTTTTAAGTGTTTATGTGGTTAAGTGTGTTACCTATATGTGTTTTTAAGCATGTGTTTACAAAATGTTGCAAATTGAGTGCTTGTGTTTTATTTTAAACGTTTTATGTTGAACGCTGTCATGTTTGCAAGGGTCTTTTACCCCGTGCATGGGATGAAACCAAACGATTTTGTATTTGTTTTTCAAGTTAAAACCGTCTAAAAATGTTTTCTAGGTGTGTGAAAATGTGTTTATTTTAAACCATGTTTTTACAGTCCTTGAAACACGTCTAGTTAACTGTTTTGAATTAGAGGACTGACAGTTTCGCAGCGTAAAAGTTAAAATTTATTCCACTCACGTGGCACTCACACTCACACTCAAATGAATATATAAGAGTAAACAAATGAAAAGTATGTAAATACGTCAATTCTTCTTACCTGGTCCTTCTCGATGAACCCGACGAATGCGGTTCGTTCGATTTCGACCGGTTGGCCTGCTCGATCGTACAGAGCAATCACAAAGTGAAAAAAGTTACTTTTTCGAAGATTGCTCGGTGGTTGCTTCTCGAAATGGGCACGACCAAGTCCCACGCTGCTGTTGGCAACGTTGCCACCAAGGTTGGGTTGCAGGCGGTAACAGCAACGGAAAACGGCGTCACAATCGTCGGCGGCGGCGGCCGCGTTGTTGGTAGTCACCGCAGATGACGAAGTAGTAACGTCGATGATGGGACGGAGTTGGGAGCCGACGTCGGGCGGGAAGAATCCATCGAAACACGGCATCGTCGATCGTCGTGGTGGTGGTGAGAGCAGAATCGTCGCATCAGCGTCGTGTCATCGGTGGAGAGAAGGGATACGAAGAACGGCGTAGCACGGATCCAAAAAAATAACCGAGAAAGAGAAAGAAAAAAAAACACACACCCGTGAGATCGAGGACACTAGGGTATCATCACTATCATCATCATTATGGCGTCTAGGGAGGGGAGGGGCCCTGAAAGGGGGGAGGAGACGGCAGAGCCTAGGGGCATGCAGGTGTGGGAGTAGCAGGGGTAGGGGGTGAGGGGCGGAGCGGGGCTAAGCCCCCAAAGGGATACAACGAAAAGAAGGCAGGGAGAGCGGGGTGATTTCCCGGTAAATCTACCGACCTAGCTGCGCCCTGATGGTCCACCATCGTGGGCTGCATCCAGCCGCCACGCACACTGCCCAGTTGGGTGGCACCTAGGGGTTCTTCCTTGAGACCGGACACGGGTCCGCGAGGGGCCGGCAGGGTCTCCTGTAGGCTAAACATTGTTTGATTTGAGACGGAGAAGGAGGCAGACGATACGGTCGTATAAAAATGTGTGTGTTTGTTGTCGTGTGTGCAAGACTCGCGACTCTTGGCCCCCGGCGGGGATTGGCGATCCGATTAGCGGCTGGGGATGGGAGTAACAACGGAGACGACGTCAAACATAATCCCCCACTGCGCGGACGGACGGACGGGCGAGCTGGGAGAAAGAAGCACGGGGAACGCGTGGATCATAGGCGGCGTACTGCGGCAGACCGTCTACCGCGGCTGCTGCTGGGCGTCCGTCCGCAGCAGCGGGGAAGGGACGACTTCGTCCGACGAAGCATGAGTCGGCGAGGGCGTTTACCAAGAACCCGGGGTGTGTTGTGTGGTGTTGTGGCGCCCGGAGTGAGTTTCAGCGGGT
>JAHWFP010132264.1:0-19586 GCA_023313725.1 Lithobius niger | reverse complement strand
TTTTAAGTATTGATTTAATGTGGGTAAGTTTGTTTAGTTGCTTCATCATTCTCATCTGGTATGTGATAAAGACACATAAGGTTGAGTGCTGGAAATTAAAACGTGCTGCTGTCATCTTGCCTTGAGAGTTTTATGGCCCTGTCAATGGGCAACCTGTTGTTGTTTCTTTACAGCTTAGTCGTGGTGGTGCACGAAGGTGTACCCAATTTTCACTCAATAATTAAGGAAGCACGCGGCTTGTTTATTGCGTTAATGGAAATTTCTATGTGCATTCCTTTGTTTGTGGCAAGCAAGCGTTACACAGAACTCGATGGCGCTAAGGTGATGCAGGCCGTCGTTTGGTGCCACCCCGCCCGTAATGGCCACTTATATATTTTTAATGGGCACTTATGTACCCAGGAATTCTTGAAATGGTGTCCATATTCGTAACGCTAATCCAACATGATTAATTTAAATGCAGTAGACCCTATCTGGTTCTCGTCTGGTGTAGCACTTAACAATTTGATTGCTACTTCAAGGCTCCCGGGCTACTTTGAGAATAATGTCCGCAGTCTCCTTACCGTAATCCACGTGGATTCAGATGACTGACAGCTGTCACAGTAGTGGAGCTGCTCATCACCAGGAGTCTCAGGTATCGTTTTCGGCACGGAAAAGGAGAAACATGTCCCAACGCAGACATTGTTGTCGATATTCTGAAAGAGGGCAAAAGAAAGACATTACTATTAAATGCGTACTGTATTTAAGAGGAAGAAACTGTATGATATTAATTATATAAAAAAAAAATTAAAGTGTAAACAAAAGGATCTAGGGTTCATTTCCTAACCACGCAACCTTCAAAATTAGCTAAACAGAGGCAAAGTGTAGAACATAGCCTAAGGGCACGTTTACCCAACCACTCGCTTTTGTATTCTCGCAGCTAGAAGCTTAAAATCACCTCAAATTCCAACATGGCGGCGGTTTTATGCCTGCCGCCTCGCAACGAAAACAGCAAATAACGTGAGTTCAGAAGTATTTTGGAAAATTGTTTCGTCATGAGGAATTCTTTATATTATTGGCACGGATTATAAGACTGCAAGTATTTACTCAAACGATGTCGGATTTAGCTAATCCATTTAGCGTTGTTACCATGGCAATGTCACCGTTGCCATCGCGATTTAGTTCTAGCTGCGAGAATGCAAAGGCGAATCGCTACGTAAACGTGCCCTAAGGCTTGGCATTATTACATATTTTCAGAGCTGCCGGTTCCTAACGTCCCAGTCGTGTTATTACTTTCCTTTTGAACAATAATAAGCCTCACCCCCTCCCCCACCCCAGAAAAAATAACAATAGCCAGTGAGATTTCTTGCTTTCAGCAAAAGCTATAGTATTCGCTTTGCGGTTACCCTTTTTATGGCGTGTTTACGCACCGACTCGCCTTTGCATACTAGCAGCTAGAACTCAATCACGATGGCAAAGGTGGCATTGCCATGGTAACAACGCTAAATGGATTAGCTAAATCCGACATCGAATGAGTAAATACTTGCAGTCTTATAATCCGTGTCAATATATAAAGAATTCCTCATGACCAAACAATTTTCCCAAACGCTTCTGAACTCGCGTCATTTGCTGTTTTCGTTGCGAGGCGGCAGACATAAAACCGCCGCCATGTTGGAATGTGAGGTGATTTCTAGCTTCTAGCTGCGAGATTGCAAAAGCGAGTGGTTGCATAAACGTGCCCTTTTAGCAGAGTACACCACTGTTCCAACCACAGGGGCTCGTCGTCGCTCACCGCTCCACATGGGTACAGAGTATATATATGTGATGAAAGGGTTAAAGGGTTAAAGGGTTTAACGAGCGTTAACCACTCCTGGTCATCTGCCCGAAGCCCTAAGGCCCTATGTGATGAAAGGGGTTAAACCAGCAAGAATTCATCGCAGAACAATCCGTATCTGTATTCAGCGTTATTGAATTGTATGCTTACCTCGAGCTGAACGTGTTTTTATTGTTAACCTGCCTCACGTTGGAAGTCATTATTTGTACCAACTACGCTTTTCCAGAGCGATCTGAAAAGCTTTTTAGTCTTTGCTGTCCCAGTCCTAACTTCCGGTAATGGCCGGGGCTTTTACCTCGATGCTAAAACGCTTCTCAAATCGCGCTGGACAGCATAGTGGTACAAAAATAATGACTTCGAACGCGAGACAAGTTATCAATAAAGACGTCCTGCGCGAGTTCCAGTGATTATAATAGCGCGTAAGCGTAAAATGTAATAATGTTCAATACGGGTACGGATTGTTCAATAGGGCAGTGACACGACGCAGTATTATTATGTATAACTCTATGGTGGCGGCAGTAACTGGGTTAGCTGCAAGGAGCACTGGAGAGAGAAAGGAAGATCGTCTTATTAAAGCCAATGCTATTATACTTTGTTCCACATTATGCTTTCAGAAAACTGACTGTATCACGCCACGTTTTCTTCCACTACGAGTGCAAAAAATCCGTAAACATCCCATTCGAAAACTCTAATAGTAACTTTGTGGAGTGTACAAATGTGATACAAATGTGATACCACATGTTTTTGCTCCTCTAAGTGCAAGGAAACGAGTCATTATCCAGTCAGTTTTCTGAAAACATAGTGTGGAACCAACTATAGACTGGATTTCTTAAGCCTATAACGCGCGATTTTTGTTGTTGGAGAAAACAACGTTCTTTTAAGCCTAAGAAATCCGCTCTCAAAGCACCGTCTTGACTAGAAGTGCCGTTGTTTAACCCTCCACTTTGCTCTAGTGCACCTTGTAGCTATTACCTCCAAATAGTGTCTCGTAGCCAATATGACGTCACTTGACGCTGCTCTATACAGGTACGATATGAATTCTGACACATATATAATCCACGCGGCGGGCGAGAGACGAGCCCCTATAGTCCCAACCATCCTTCCAACAAAGTCGCCATTTCACCCCGGGCAAAAGAAAAAAAGAAATTACGTTTCCCTGCTGAGCTGTCAAACGTTTGCTATTTTGAGAGCCAAGTGAGCTCAGTAGCATTCGAGCAGGGACGACGCTAAGGGGAGGGGGGGGGGGCGCCCGCCCCCCTAAATTTTTGGCCGCCTCCAGTCTTTACGGATATTGTTCACCTGAAGCGTAGTGCAGACAACGATGAGTGTGATATCAAACATAAAAAAACCTTAACCAGTGTAAAGATCGCATATACCGTTCGAAGCCAAATTGGACTGATAATCCAATTATATACCTCATTACGGGATCATTACAGTGTTCTAGTGGAACGATAAACTGTGACATTTTATCCTTTTGCAGAACGACTTGGGAGGCAACATATTTACTACTAAGCGTACGTTTGATATTAAGGAACTGTATCCAGACGTTATGGCGCGAAGCCGAGGGGGTATTAACTGGTCAAAATAGTGTACACCGGATTACTTGCAAACATGGATTACTAAAGATTACCGTGGATTACTAAGAATACCTTGGATTACTTAGGAATACCTCGGATTACTTAGGAATACCTCGGATTACTTAGGAATACATCGGATTACTTCGGAATACCTCGGATTACTTCGGAATACCACGGATTACCAATGAATTACCATCGGATTACCTGTTAATATTAATAGGTGATATAATGGTCATTCACTGGTAATCCGAAGTAATCCGTGGTATTCCGAAGTAATCCGAGGTAGACACTTATTATTTTGAGTATATTCTAAAACTTAGAGAATATAGAATCTGAATACCAAGAACAACTCAGAAAACTACGGATTACCTTGGATTACCATGCATTACTTCCAGAAAACATTAGTCGACAAAGTTTCTAATATCATACTGGATTACCCGGGATTATCTCGGATTACACATATAATTTTGGATTACTAGAATTTTACTTTACTGATGAAGTCTTATTTCTACGGAGGGGGATTTCAGATCAACCATAAGCAAACGTAGTTTCACTGATTCTTAACATTTAAAATAGTTAGACGATTTATTAACAATTTATGTTTAATGTCATTAGTTCTAGCAAGAATTTATAGGGTTTGGGAGGAGAATTTGTAACTCTAAAAAGTCCCGATTGAAACACGTTAGATCGGTCCCCATTAGTTCAGTCAGAGTTTTCAGAGGGCGCCACGTGTTCCATCTGATAATTTTTGCTCGTTTTTCAGGCCAAATCTAAAGTAAACTAAATTACAACTAAGGCAGGCTAAATAATAATCATAAGCAAGCTAGTTTCGTTTAGTTTAGTTTAATTCTAGGCTAAAAACTGAATTGAAATACCCACATACAACACATGGCGCCCTCTATAAACTAAGACTGAACTAATACGGCTGTATCCAAGGCGTTTCAATATGGGTCTCAGTCACAAATTCTCCTCCCCAATCCTATAAATTCTTGGTTCTAGCTACATCGACTACAAGTTATTTTATAACACACATCTGCACACTTCTTGATACCTTCGTAAGAATGTGAGTGGCACACGTATACGAAATAGAAGATTATAGATTATAAAGTAAATTTAGTTATTTAAGTACATCGGGTACAAGATATACATTTTGACTGTTCCCTGGGTCAAATGTATTATCGAAATGTATTACATAATGTTCTGCATTTAAATATAGCCTAACACACTTTCATCAACTTTTAGTACAAGTGACGTCTTTTCTGCAACACTTTCGTGTTTAGTTAAACGGCCATCACGAACCGCGTACACATTATGTGTTACTCGAGCTGCGAACTCGTATGCTACGCACCGTACTGTACGCAGTCAACCAATAAATATTGACACAATTTACAAGGCAGGCTGCAAAACCAGGTCTACATTAATTTACTTACCTGAAACCCTAAAATCTGAGTCTGAAATCTGAGGGTGAAATCTGAGTCTCTGCTGTGGCTACCGCACAGGATGCCTCGCAAATTGCAAAACATGCGTTTTGGCGGGCTCACGCTTCTTCACGTGACAAGCGTCGACATCTAGTGGTTGAAACAGCGACAAGGAATTAGTCGGAAGGAATACGTTGGTGTACTGGATTACTAAAAGGAATACCTCGGATTACCGGAATACTAAAAGGAATACCTCGGATTACTGGAATACTAAAAGGAATACCTCGGATTACTGGAATACTAAAAGGAATACCTCGGATTACTGGAATACTTCGGATTACGCGAGATTACCTCCGGATTACCTCGGATTACTGGATTACTACAAAGAATACTTCGGATTACTGGATTACTGCATGGAATTCTACCGGATTAGCTCCGATTTTCTGAGACGGAATACCTCGGAATACTGAGGATTACCTCGGATTACTAAGGATTACCACGGAATACCAGGAATACTACTGGATTACTAAGATTACCGGAGGATTACCAAGGAATACTGCGGATTACTTGCGGATTACCAAACACATGTACACCGGATTACCAAAGTTGATACCCCCTCGCGCGAAGCGTATTATAAAATGCAGAAAAATTTGGCGCCAAGAATCATTCGGGCAAAGCTGGCTACAAGAGCGGCCGTAATGCATATCGGCTTTCTTGTTCGACAAATTCATCGTTTTGATTGTCGAGAATGCTAATTTTGCTTGTAATTGAAAGTTTATGGATGTGAAAGTAAACCATCATTATTTACAACACTAGAGGAAGCGATGCACGGGGCCGGTTACGAATTAAGTTAACGGACTCATTTCTGGGACATTTTTCCGGCACTCTTTCCGACGACTTGTCAGATTGATCGACCACTCATGCCTGCCTCCTGTTTGCATGCAGGTAGAATGGGAGGGCTTGTTCGGCCCGACGACTTGTCAGATTGAACCTTTATTGAGTTGATCGCCCACTCATGCCTGCCTCCTGTTTCCATGTAGGTAGAGTGGGTGAGTGCATTTTCAATGCGGGCGCGAGGAGAGGAGAATGGTTTTCATTTTAGCCTTCCTTAGCCGGCCTCCACGATTATTATATATATTTCGAGTCGAGCCATTGAATTTACAACAGGCAAATACTTACAATTTAAGTGGTGCTGCTCTTCATTTTGTGTTTTTTTATTGCTAGTATTTGCCTGTTTAGGGTTTTTTAATGTTTTGCATCACACTTATCGTTGTCCGTATTACGTTTTTAGGTGAATAAGGTCCGTAAATGAGGACTGAAAATTAAAACTTGCTTTTTTTTTACGTCTTGTGAGATTCGAGCTAGTCAGTGGGCATCTTAGAACCGATTCTCATCTTCTCTCACGAAGTAATTCGGAATTTTTGTATAATTTAGACCCATTTTTCTTGTTATACCCGTACTCTGGCATTCTATACCACTGAAGGAATAGATTAACCAAAAAGCTAATCCTTTACAGCACAATTTTCTCATTGTAATTTTAAAAATGCTACTGGGCGGTCATTTTGAATTTAATACTGCTAACTTTAATAATTCTGCATAAAACGACACGAGGTATCAAAATACTAGGCGCGACCAATCAGCCATGTTTAATGGAGATTATCAAATTGCATCTATTGCAATTAATTCAACAGGAGGCGTGGAGTGATCTCAGTAGCCACAGTCCACACTTTCCACTAACCCAATTAGGTTTAGAGGGGGGGGGGTGTGGATAGTGGAGAGCATAGCCTATACTTTGCGCCGATTTTCAGGAACTGCATTCCTGTGTGATGGATTATTGATTTACATCATTATCTTGATGATCTAGATCTACTTTGATGATGATGATCTTCAATCTTAATGACAAACTTCCTGGAAATCAGGTTAAACTAGCTCATTTTGCACTACCAGGAATGTCATAAACCCATAGGGCCAGAGGAGTGCCTATCACAATACGACCACAATACAAACATGTCTAACCAATGTTCCATCTTTTGTTCTGGGTCATGACTTCATGTGGCTAGTTCTTTAACGAGTGGTCGTAATGTCTTTCATGGATAACATAGGTAAAACTATGCTGTGTACAATTTTTACTTGTACGTGTTACTTTTAGAATTGCAGCTAAACTGTAAAACTGAGAGTTTAACACAGAGACCCAAGGCTGACTCTTACTAACAGTGTTAACAATAGAAACAAATCCTTTAATCTTCAGTCTTGCAGCTGGCGTTTGCTAATTAGCATTGTTGCATAATAACAATGTTTAAAACAATGTAAAACAATCAATCTGGTCTTTTAGAACTCCATAACCCCTGGAGCAGCTTCCTTGTATTGGTGCGAGTACCCAAATGATGAGATGGTCCAGTAGCTCTAGTGGCATGCAAGACAAGATGTAGCAAGGTGTTCACATGACAATTTAGTGTGTATGGTAGGTTAGTGTACGTTACTGTATGTTGTAATATTACTTTAGGGCGGGCGCATGGCTCCGGGCCAGGGCCCCAATAAAGCGTTATTAACTCCATAACCCCTGAACCACTTGACCAATTAGAAAATGCCTTATGGAAAGGGCACATCTACAGAGCAATACCTGTAAAATACCGTATAATATAAAATCATCTAAACGGAACATCGTATAATGGAAAATCGTATAATATTCCTGCGTTGCTCGCTGCGGCTATACATATAACGTCAGAAACTGCAGGTATATTAGCGTCCAGTTAGTCGTTTATCCATTATACGAATTTCGTGTTAGGCGATTTTCCATTATACTGTAATACTGTATACGTTCTTCCAATTATGTGATTTACCGACAGTGGTGTGAGGGCCTCTGTACACTGGGACACTATGGCCATGCCACCACATGGTTCCATTGTATCTACGGAGGACTCCTGCACACTCGGCTTTGGCAGCGCCACTGGTCATACGGCCAAAAAAAATGTAGTGGCAGGAGGATGCGATTTTGGAAGCCACCAAATGGCCATAACATGCTGACGTGTGTTGTGAACTTGCAAAACTATTGCTGCTGGTGGTCCTGGTGGCGCCTCCATGATGGTGGCTGTTGACTTGTTGACGTGCCACCACGGTGGCGGCACCAAAGTCAGTTGGTGGCGTCAGCACGGTGGCACAATGTGCCTTAATTCTATAGAGAGAAGAATCGCCTACGAAAAACATCTGCCTTTAAATATGTAAAAAAAAAAAAATTAAAAATACTTGCATGAAATACCTACTTTCGTTTGACATCCTGTATGACTGATGACTTGTTTAATTGGGGTGACTTTGCACCAGGAGTGCTTGTCTGGGTATAAAACGATATTATGGACCTGAAAGTTTGTAAAAAAAATAATCAATGATTGTTACGTTTTAAAGGAAACAAACTTAGACAGTTAAAGGTTGCATAGACTGGACGGAGTTGTAACACTACCAATACTAATTCAGTGACTTATTTGGGGCGAGGGATAATCGTCTAACTAGAAAATCGCATAATTGGAAGAACGTATACCGTATAACAGTATAACGGAAAGTCGTCTAACAGGAAATTCGTGTAATGGAATATCGTCTAATGTCCCTGCCTCGCTCGCGCTATCGCGCTCGCCGCGGCTATACATATAACATCAGAAACCGCAGTTATACGTTTATCCAGTTAGACGTTTATCCATTATACGATTATCCATTATACGATATTCCGTTTAGATGATTTTCCATTATATGATATTCCGTTTAGACGATTTTCCAGATTTTTTATTTATGCAGATATTAGACAATTATCCCATTAGACGATTTTCCAGTTAGACGTTCGTCCGACGCCCCACTTATTTTACTCATTAAAAATTATTTGAATATTACGTTATGAGAACCGCATGGTTTCTAAACAGTTTGCACGTCCGCGTCACGTTCGTGATTTTCACTGGGTCTGGGTCCGATAGCGTGCGCATCTAGAATGATAATATTTGAAACGCGAGACCTCTCGGAACACATTCTGAAACTCAGCGAGCAGTTCAGCGCGGTCGCCACAGCTCATCAAAGTGTTCTTCCACAGCTCATCAAACTCACAGTACATCTTTCTATCCCTCAGCGTGGTGTCATGGCGGAAGCACGCGACCATCCATGGTCAGTAAACTATCCGGCCCGACTTACAACAATGTTAGGGTCGTAGACAAAATGGCCGCCACCAGTGACCTATTTCATTTCTTTGAAGTCTGTTCGGGAATTAGCCAAGCAAATCGCATCGGTGAATTTTTGAAGGGCGAATCCCGCCATCTACTGCCAAATGGCGACAACTGACAAAAAGCTTAGTACTTCACTAACTTAATCCCAGTAATCACCCGGAAAACAGCACAAATAAATACATTTCCGTGTAGCCTTTTGCCACAAAACTGTTAAATTTCTCCACCGCACATAGCTCTTAGTAAATAACGACACGTTCGTTTAACCAGAAAGTGTTTCAATGCAGGGAGGCAGCATTCTTTTGTACTGAAGTTGTCAACCTAGGTTGACAGAAGGCGGCAACAAGACAAATCAATCGCATCAGCGATGCTTTCGGCGGACATATTGTCCAACCCAGTCGTGTATGCTATTTTTCATCAAAGATCCGGCCGGTACTGTAGTAGAGCCCTGATAGGACTTAATGAATCTTCGAGGTGGTTATTTCACAGAATCCACCGACTAAAGATGGCGGACCTGCGGGGTTTTATTTTCGGTTGGATTATTTATGTAAATAATGGTGCTGTGTGTCGTCACACAGAACGTTGCCCCACTAATATAAAAACAAAAAAGGCTAAAAGTTACTCAACCATAAGACATTTATTTTTCGGCTGGTATTTAAGTTGAAAAGTTTTAGCAACGCCCTTGGCAACGCAAGTGTAATGCAAGCGTGATGGTAAGTAAACAATGGCGAGCATACGTTCTTAAAACACTTTTTTTTATGACCATTGATGGCCATTTTGTTAATCCAGCGAGTACGTTCTAAAACAATTGAAGAGGGACATCCCTTTTGTTGTTAATCGGTCGCTGAGCTGTTCGATTTGGTCAAGAAACTATCCAGTGAATCCAAAGAGACACAGTCTAAAGAAAAATCGAAAGAAAGAAAATCGAAAGTTTTTTTTTACTTATGTGTGTCATTTTTGTTTTACATTTTTTAATTTGGCTAATTTCGCAACGTTACAAATAAAGGAGACAGGTCGGTGTCAATTTCGTTCCAACAGATCCCACGTTATATCCCGTAGAGCTTCACACGTCAATACCAGTCGCTAAGGAGGGTACTATTTTTTGGCAGAGAGAAAGCATATTGAAGTGCCTTTTTCTAAAACTGGGTTTGGTGCTCGGTCTGTCCCACCAGGGTTCAGTGCTACAGTACCGGCCAGATCTTGGATTGAAAAGTAGCACACGCAACAGGGTTGGACAATATGGCCGCCTCTGATGTGATTGAGTCGTTCTGACTTCTGTTGCCGCTGTCTGTCAACCGAGGGCGACACTGACAGTCAAAAATGCCAAAGTTCCTTCCTTTGCAACACTTTCTGGATACACGAACGTATTGTCTCTTTTTTTTTGAAGCGCAGAGAAATAGCTTAACTGTGGCCGAGTTAAAAACTATTTAAAAATACATTTACAGATAATACAATTTTGTCACGCAAATCTACACAAAATTTAAAATTATTATTTTTAAAACCGCCACTAGCCGCCAACAGACGTGATTAGCTTGGCCAATTCCCGAACAGACCTCAAAGAAATGGGCCAGTCGTGGCGGCCATTTTGTCTACCCACCTAATATTGTTGTAGGCCGGACCGGAGAGTTTAATGATCATGGTCCCACGAATCGAACGCAGGTGGTAATCACAAACTCGCGACTGGGAAGTGCAGCTGCTCAAAGAAGGAAATCGTAGTTTAGAACGCCATTAAGAGATATTAAAATTACCTCAGGAAATTACCATTGATAATTTTAATATCGTCATTACCAGTAACGAAATTTTGAACAGGGAATATTTCTTGGAGCGTATGCACACCCCGATCGGAAGTTTGTGATTATTTGCATGCTAAGTGCGGAAGAGACCAAAGATCAAAGTAGACCTGAAACATCGTGTAAAGGCGTGAAATCAGTGTTACAACTAGAGAGTCCTTGCTTACACGTCAGCGGATTGGTAGACCCATGGGATTGGTAGACGCTGTATACGCTATAGTCTGTCCATGGATCTGAAAATTAAAGTTGCCGGGTCGATTACGACTATTATTACCAAGATATCAAAAAACAAAACAAACAAATTTGATTTTGCGAGCGATCTATATAGCTACACATGGTCAGGGTGTGCATCTTTTGTGTCTTAAGTTTCGATTTGAAGGAGCTAGCAAACTCAAATCCTGTCAAGTAGTGATATCCACTCAAAACCAATATGGTAATAAGTATTTTACTGACAAATTATCAAAAAGCGTCTGCTTTGCCAAGTAGTGATATCATTACGCCAAGAGAAGCTGCCAAAACTTTCTCATCCCAGCTACATTGACTAAAAGCAACGAACACCCATGGGACCATTAAGTGATAGTTGCGACTGACCAATGGCAACTGGGACCAGAAACTTGGTGGCAACCTTCTTCTCTGAAAGATATCATTACTTTTCATGGCCGACACTATTCCGCTTAAAGTTGTTTTCCATTTATTACAGTCGATGTTTTTTTGTTTTTTTTTAAATTTAACCGTCGTTTATTTTAAGCTATTACGTATTCATAATGTCTTTTCTCGCGTAATAATAATTTTCCATCCTGGTTCGTTTCCTTACGAAGCCCCATCCTTCTTCAGCCTCAAATATTACTTATACAGGCCCCTTAAATACCCAGTTGCTGTAATTACTGCGTTGCAGCGAGCGAATCTTGGAATAAATTGTCCTATTTTTAAGTTTTAACCCCACGAGCCATTTATTATCTTGCCGCACGATAGTAGCCAGTCTTGAAGTAGCCGTAGTCGTGAGACGGCTCGACTTTAACAGACGCCTGCCGGGCCTGATTTTCAATGCAAACAACGCAGCCTGTTGCTAAACGCTGGCCGTCTGTTTCGACGAGTGGCGCCCTCTAGCCAGAGAGGAGAGAAAATAGAATATTTGCAAGGTGCACCGAAACCTTGCGTGATCGGCTAGAAACCTGAATAAGGTAATGGAACCTGGCATAGACGCTAGGTTCGACCTCCCCCACCTCCACCTCAAGGGGCCCTCTGTGAAAATATATCCCTAAAGTTTGCGAATCACTGGTATAAAATGTTAAAGGGGCAAGTTGCTGCATTCTACTGTAAGGGCGCGTTTATGCGGAGACTCGCCTTTGCATTCTCGCAGCTAGAACTCAATCGCGATGGCAAAGGTGACATTGCCATGGTAACAACGCTAAATGGATTAGCTAAATCCGACATCGTTTGAGTAAATACTTGCAGTCTTATAATCCGTGCCAATAATATGAAGAATTCCTCATGACGAAACAATTTTCCCAAACGCTCCTGAACTCACGTTATTTGCTGTTTTCGTTGCGAGGCGGCAGACATAACACTGCCGCCATGTTGGAATTTGAGGTGATTTTTAGCTTCTAGCTGAGAGAATGCAAAAGCGAGTGGTTGCATAAACGTGACCTAATTGTTTTGGACCAAAGTGAGTAAAGGAATTATTAGTTTTTTTTCCCATGTCCATGCTCCATTAAAAAAAATTCTTCCTACTAAGATCCCCGAGTTTTAGCGCAAACGTTGGATATCCTTAAGACCTTACCTCCACCCACCTCCCCGCTCCCCCAATCACACAAAAAATTTAAATAGTTGCTTTTTGTGGATGTGTTTACCTCTAGTTGTTCTGGATCAAATTCAGTATAAGTCTTTGTTATTTTTAAGATTTCAATGGTCCATAAGAAGAAAATAGTTCGACCCCCAAAGGTGTTTAAACAAATGAAAACGCTACCTTTCAATTAGGGGGCGTTTACGCAACGACTTGCCTTTGCATTCTCGCAGCTAGAATTTAATCGTGACAGCATAGGCGTCGTTGCCGTGGTAACAACTTTACTTGGTTCAGATGAATCCGACATCGTTCGAGGAAATGCTTGCTGCCGTATAATCCGTTACAACATAAAGAGTTCCTCCTGACGAAACAATTTTCCCAATCGCTTCTGAACTCATGCTATTGGTTGTTTTCATGGCGAGCTGGCAGAGCTAAAACCGCCACCATATTGGATTTCAGGTGATTTCTAGCTTCTAGCTGTGAGAATGCTATGGCGAGTCGTTGCGTAAACGCGCCCTTAGTGTGGAAGTATTTCCTTCAAAAGTATTGGGCAAATGATGTAGTGAAGCCAGCCAGGGTAGTCTTTTTTTTTCGGTCTAACGCCATATGATTTACGATGTCCGTTACCGGATATACTTTTGTCGTTAAAGCTGTGGTACTTCCGGTTTAAAGACGCAAGGACTCTAACATGCCGGAACGGTGGGCAATAAACAAAAATAGGATATCGTAGAAGGTGATATACTGTAGTCCAATAGGTAGGAGTGCCACTTTTAAATTGTAATACTGCAAAGCATTTCAACCTCGACATGCTTGAAAGTTATTACTATTTTCAAGAAAAATTTTGCATCGGGCGCTTACAAAGAGTGCTCACTCATTTCTAGTATGTGCGCGTCACACGACCTTATCTCTTGGTACCATTGTATTATGGATCAAACCTAATCCATCATAAATCTGCTAAACCAATCCAAAACGCTCAACCGAACTTGTTATTCTTTGTTAGGCCCTGCACGGAATATTTTTTTTTAGTGTTTTAATGTTTTTAAATACGTGATACCGATATCGAGTTGTGTTAAAGAGCATCATATGGTTCTCGTTCAGCCGAGAGCATAAACGAAACCGGAAACTGTATCCCCCGATTTCGTACATCTGGCAAAACGGTGGTCGTACTTCATGAGAGCCGTCGGACTAGCTGGCTAGTAGGTGTATACCTGCTTCGCCGATTCCTGTTTTCACCGAAAATTAAGCCCTGCTTAAAATTCGGCGAAAGGGAAATTCCCATTTCACCGACTCAAAATATTCTTTAAAAATGTAACATTGGGGAAGTTAAAGATGCATTCTTGATTGGGAGGAATTTGTGATTAGATGCGGTTTCTGATGTCATATTTAGCCGCAGCGAGTGCGGCAGCGCGAGCGAGGCACTTAATTTGAAAAAAAAAATTATGGTTTGCTGAAACGGGAATTCCCGTTTCGCCGAAAATTAAGACACTGATTGCGAAACGGGATTCGGCGAAACAGTCATAAACCAGCTGGCAATCTCCTTATTTAGCTTGTAAATAGAAAAACTGTAATGTATTATTGCGGGGCGCTTAAGTTTGTCTTCGTTAGGGATCAAAGTCCTAACAAGGATTTTTTCATAATTTCTGATATCTACCAGTTCAGGATCCCCCCGATCCCCCACAAAATGCAAGAATCAGCCGAACTCTTCTTACGGTTAAACGACAATCTGGCAAAATGATGTACAATCTGTTATAAATACTAATATTTATTAAGCCATTTGCATTATTTGTGTTGTATTTGCATTATAAGTAGGCTGTTGCTTATATATAAACTTCTGCGTCAATTTGACAAATTGTATAATCTCTAGATTAGCACGCACAAAAGATAAAATTCCTGCATAGATTCTACCTACTTAGGCCGTGTCGGTATGGTTCAGCGGTAGGACCTCGGCCTTTGATTTCAAAGGTCGTGGGTTCGATTCCCCGCCTCAGGCAGTCTGACATGTAAGTCCAAAAGGCAACGTAAATAGGTTTGCGCCCGTATTTATTTAACCTACTTTTCATAACACTCTCCCAAACCATGGTTGCTTTTTTTTATCTAAAGTACTTAGGTTATACACTGTTGTATTTTTGTACTACCGGTAACGAAAAATACTAAGGTTTATATTTATTAAGCTACGTTGCCATAAGTTAACAAAAGTTAAATTATTTTCTCATTTATAACAGCTGCGTAATACAGACACTACTTGTCACAATGTTGCAGTATATAACAACTGCACACCATATTTTGTACTACAGCATTTCTGTAATCTCATCAACTTGGTGGGGGCACACTAGTGTGCTTTTAGATTAACAAATACGTACAGAATTTGCCTGGCAACCGCGGTGCACCTTGCCGTTACGTACTAATCGCGGTGTGCGAGTGAAATCATGCTAATGAGGGGAGGAGGACCTTGAGGTAGGCGGTTCCATCAGTTTTTTTTTTTTAATCTTTTTTTTATTTTCCTTACTTATTCACCTTGTGCTCTTTCGGCGGAATGTTGGCCAAGACGATAGACGAAAGCAGTAATGAAATGCCGATCGCACTGCATATCAACCAGGCGCTGCTTTTTCCCATCACGATAAACATAGTTTAATAAAGGGTAGATGCCTGGAAGGTACACCTGCAAAGATACGTAAAAAGACAGAGAAAGAATTAAAAAAGAAAAAGAAAAAGAGAGATAAGTATAAGGCAGAGTAAACGGAGTAAAAGCTAAAATGGGGTGTTAGGCTACAAACTACACATTTCGGCCTGGAAATTAAGGATGCGGGTATTGTGACATCACGCCATGTAATCAGGTTCCAAAGAAACACACGTGTAAAACTTGAAAAACAAAATAAAGTAAAATAAAATAAAACAAAATAAAATAAATAAAACAAAATAAAATTAATTTCATAAAATAAAATAAAATAAAATAAATACAAGCCTTGCGTCTAGCATACCCCCGCCCCCCCGCGCGCCCCACCGCCCCCCCCAAGTTTTCCATAATACCATATTAATAATTAAAATGTCCTTAATGGGACAAACTCCTGTTGTTTTCAAAACGATTCCAGAAAAAATACAATAAAATAAGTCATTCCATTAACGCTTTCAAAAATTAATACCTTGCACACAGTATCTCCGTTATGCCTTTTTTAAATTTGATGGCGGGTTTTCCGTTCCACCACCTTTCTCCTTTTTCATGCTTCTTTCTTCTCGACTTTCTTCTATTTTCCTCCCACTGTCAACCCCTGAATTTACGTGAAAAAAAACAACCCTAGCGATAGTCTTTAATTTATTAAATTTACAACTTGCATTTTTTATAATTGCACTGTGTTTTGCTTTGTATTTTATTTAAAGGGCAATTACATCCATTTTGACATGCATGCTTTACTTTTGGATCACTGACACAGTAACTAAACACAAGAATTACGGTAAGAATACGTTACGTACGTCCGATACAACAATTTAATTATTGCATCACCAAAACACGATACGCAGACCGCCATTGTTTTGCTGGAACGTGCAAAAATTAATGCCGACAGATGTCACTCTTCGATTTCGACTCGCAGCCGATTGAGATAGCTCTATTGGCTGTGAGAGCTCAGGCGTACGACGGCCTTAGCTGGCCACTATAACTGTCGGCCAGCTAAGGCCGTCAGACGCTCGAGCTGTCACAGCCAATAGAGCTAGCTCAATCGGCTGCGAGTCGAAATCGAAGAGTGACATTAGTCGGCATTAATTTCTGTGCGTTCCAGAAAAACAATGGCGGTCTCCATGTCGTGGTTTGGTGATGCAATAATTAAATTGTTGTATCGGACGTACGCAACGTATTCTTACCGCAATTCTTGTGTTTAGTTGTTGTGTAAATGATCCAAAAGTAAAGCATGCATGTCAAAATGGATGTAATTGCCCTTTAATGATTTTTTTTTTTTACTTTGTATTGTTTTTTTATTTTGTCCTAGGCATATAAGAAATATCACGTTATTGTTTTAGTATTATTGCAGAATGCCAGGAGTGCTATAAAGAAGACCCGCATGAACGATGCCTGATAATACTACGGATGTATTTGCATTTGCACCCTCTTAATAATACGTGTTGCTTAATAAAGTTCATTTTTCTCTATTTCCTATCTAATTCTGATTATTATTACTATCCATAGACAGGTTGGTCTATAAAGTACTGGAAAAATATATCTAAAATAGGTCTAATAGGCCTATAATAGACCTAAAGTAGCTTCAAAGTTCGTAAGCCCATATTAGAAAACTTTCAACATGTTACGAATTATCATTATACTTCTATGGCATTAGCTGTGACATTAGGGAAAGATTGGATTCTGCTACCATCTGGTGAAGTGTATTTAGGCCTATTTTAGGCCTATTTTAGGCCTATAATTTTCCAGTACTTTACGGACCACCCTGTACAATAGAAGAATAAAAACTCAAGCAGTGCACAACAGCACACGACGTTTCGAGGTTATTTTCACCTCATCATCAGGTGCACTAATTCCACAAAACTTACGTCAACATGTCAAAATACAGTTCGTAACAGATTCAGCATAAGGTTGTAAAATTTTTTAACGTTTGAACTAAAACATAGGGGAACGATTAAAAAGATTAAAATAAACCTGCATTCGCAGGGGTGTGAGGTCGATTGGTCACGTTTAATGCTTATCTGTTTTGTCCTGGTTAAGCTTAGGTTCTTTTTTTTAATCTTTTTAATCGTTTTCCTATGTTTTATTTCCAACTTTAAAAAAATTTACAACCCCTATGGCTGAAGCTGTCGTGAACTGTATTTTGACATGTTGATGAAACTTTTGTGGAATTAGTGCACCTGATGACAAGGTGAAAGTAACATCGAAACGTCGTGTTTTTCATATGTTTGTTGTGCACTGCCTGGCCTGCACAGTCACATCAGCTGTAGTTGCTAGTTGCCACCTAGAAGTACATAAGTTGGAAATTCTTTTAGTTTTTTCCTGGATTTAAGGGTTTGAATGTCGCCATTAATTTCATACTTTGGTTGTTCCTCATCAGTTGCGCATTTTTGTATGAACCAGGCCGAAAAAGTAGAAGAAAACGTTCCTGACTGCGAAAGATTCCACAGCAGTGAATTTTATTTTGGGTTGTTTAAGTTCTTTTGAATACTTGTATATCAATAGTTTTGTGTCAACCTGGTCCTTGAATATAATCAGGTGAATTTCAATTTTAATCAAGTGATTATAATCGTAACAACGAACAGTTTGCGTCTTGGGGGTTCATTGCAAACCCCAATGATGTGAAAAAATAGTAATAATGATGCTTCTAACAGCCTGCATTTTGGTAGTAATAACCTGCACCCGACTCGACAGATGCCTACTTAATGACGTATAGGTCGCAAAAAAAATCTTAGTGTTGGGATTTCAGCGGACCTAAAGACCACCGCTCATTACAATCATATCGCCACAACCGCAAAAATAAGGGCATAACTCATTAAAGCGTTATTTTGTGTCGAAAGATAGAGCAACCTATCGTATACAATACGCCAGCCAAGTTTGGTCCTCATATCTTGTCAAGGATATTAGACTCATCGAATCGGTTCAGAAAGTGTTCACGAAATACATTCCGGGATTGTATAATATACCGTACATGGAAGGTGTAAAAGATTCCCAGATTGGAGATGAGGTGTCTAAAGGCTGAACTTTATCTCACAAATTCTATCCTTCATAATCAGATTGCTGTGGAGCCGTATAAGATTTTGTTACGTTAAGCCACAATATCTTGGTTAAGAGCAATCCATTTAAATTAACGTATCGCTCGTTTCAGACAGATAATTATCAGTACTTTTTTGTAAATCGCGTCGTCCCAGTTTGGAACTCTCTCCCATCGGGAGCGGTCGCGGTGGGTTCCCTGCGGGGATTTAAAAAGGCTGTTGTGGATGTAAATCTTTCCAGGTTTATGAAGGGTCTTTTAAAAAAAAAATGTTACGCAAGACTTCGATTATGTTAACAGTGCATAAGTGGAGGTAGCGTTTCCTTCACTCTGTGATACAATTTCTTTGCTGTGAGATTATTTATTGCTATTATAAACGCCGCAAACGCCGCAAACCGCATACCCTTATCTAGAACGGTTGCCTCGTTACATAAACTTAGTCGTACGATGGGAAAAGTTGCACGTAGAAATATATCGCTATCGCAAGCGTTTCGATACTCAGATACCGATGTGACGAAATACCGATACCGATACAGATATCGCCTATCCCTGTCGGATGACCCTAAATCTGCTAGTCTGATAAAAACCATCGTTTCAGTAACCTTTAAAACTCTTTGGGGTATTTTTTTTTTTCACTTTCAGGGCCATCCAATTATAGAATGCCTTATTAAAAACATTAAGGAGATTGTAAAAAAGAAATGAATACCAAGTTCATGACCGTGGTGACGTAAGCAGCTGATAACACGAACTCCAAATTCAGTAAAATTGTAAAAAAAAAAAAAAAAAAAAATGCTGAACGTAGAAGTCATCGAACTCGGAAAGATTTCTTGAGCATTCGTGATATCTCACCAGTGGTTCTTCTTGAATGTTATGATGTATCACTTCTTGCAAAACAGATTAAAAATATAGCAGTTACTAGCGCTCCGTCGTAATTTGTTTACGACGGAGCGTTGAAACATTAGAAAACAAAAACGAATCGTTTCATGTTTAAAATAAGGTTTAACTGGTCATAAGTCAAAACAGCACTAAGAACACAAATTAACTTTCCTGTAAGGTTTCAGATATTACAGTATTGCTGTACTGTTTAGTCCACGTGAAACCTTACTGCTGTATTCAAATGTTTTTTTTTTTTTTACAATTTATTACTTTTGTATACGATAGGCCAGCTAATGATTGGATAATGACATCGCTGAAAAATGGTTAAAAACTGCAATCGTCTTACTGTGCTTAGCATAACTCTATAGGCAATTCAGGGTTCATACGAGTCCATGGAAACCTGGAAATGTCCCGGAATGTAATAATGAAATTCC
>JAHWFP010132263.1:0-15135 GCA_023313725.1 Lithobius niger | reverse complement strand
AAAAAATATGGTTGTAAATAAATAATGAGTTGTCGGGCAGCCACACGACTTGCTGAAAAGAACGCTTTGTTTATGGTCTGTTCTCGCACTAAATTATTCAGAGTTCAAGAAGCCGCCGCTCGAAGCGCTGAAAGTAACCTAATCTGGTTAAAGGAAAGATTCTCGCGGCCTACACCCCACCCCTCATTATTAATTACTCTTAGTAAACTTAATACCAGGGTGAAGCCAAAAATACGTTTAACTAAGTATGAACGTGTAAACAAATTCTTGAAAAAAGAAAAGAACGGGAAAAATATTGCAACTTCTATTCACGAAAAAATACAGAAATGTCAAAATATTTCAGATGAATAACGCGATTGATTAAAAAAAAAACAGATGAGCGAAAAAGAAGTGATATCATATCAAAAACCAAATTAATAAAAGGACTTCTAAATTAAGAATGTTTGGTCATTCAAAGGAGCGATACCAACACACTAAAACAACAGCAAGGTAATTCCACCGACTTATAGTTCAAATGTAAAAGAAAAAACTTGAGCATTGCTGCAGTTTCAGCAGTATTTAAGTTTTCCTTCAACTTGGCGGACTTTTTTTGTGGTAGGGGGTGGGAGTTTTTGATGTGCTATGGTTTAAACAAAATGAAACGGTTAACACGTTAACAGATATAAATAAATAAACATAAATCACTGTAAATAATTTAAAGATAAATTGGAAATAAGCCTTCGGGAAAAGCTGCGTCACGTAACTGCGTCACATAACTACGAGGTCAAGTCATACGATGTCAAATCTACCTATATATGGTCTGACTTAAATGTGGAAGCGTATATGCTCGCACCACCAGGACTAGTAAAGCCCCCTGGTGATGTTGTGTGCCATTTATTGAAGGCTTTGTACGGCATACCCACGGCTGGGAGATGCTGGTTTTACACTAACGCAGGTGTTTACTAGCGTGTGGTTTGATACAGTTAAAAAGCGATCCATGTGTGTTTATTGTATTTTGGCAGGGTCAATTTTTGTGTTGTGATGCCACTTTGACGATTTGTTGGTGATAAGTAGGCCTAAGCTTCGCACCCAAATAATTTCTGATATAAATCGCCGTTTTAGTCTCTTTGAGACCTCAGGTGCTCTATTTATCTGGGATATCACATTGAGTTGTTCGAGCTAGGTATATCCCACAGTCATACTAGAAATAATGTCGTACAGTAAGTCACCTTTATGCACGTACGTTTCTTTCAAGTGATATGCTTCGGATTCTTACCAGCGAACCAGTCAGTCACCGGGCCACTATAACACTGCATTTAGCAATATGGCCACTTGTCCATCTGGGGACATGCCTGTGAACAAGTGACCGTATTGGTAAAGGCGGTGTTGTAGTGACCTGGTGATTGACTGGTTTGCCAGTTCGAATTTTCTGCTACTGCAGCTATTTATAAATAGCAATATGTGAATAGCTTGTCTTAACACGCCCAACACCCAAAAAGAACTTCTTTACATCAAATAAAAAAAACTTCTTCAGTGGCATACAAAACAGTGGTGGCAGTGTGGTGGATACAACCAGTGTGACGCTTTTGTGTGGGTATCAAGTAACGTGGGATGGCGAACTCATCATCCTGTGCTTTTCTCACGTACCTCAGGTAGTATTGGGGTGTTTTTCCACTGGGCATCTTTGTATCTTTGTGTCTTAGTATTGGTATCTTAGTATTCTCATCTTTGTATCTTAGTATTTGTATCGTTGTGTATTTTTATCATAGTGTCTTTCTATCTTAGTAATATATCCTGGTATTTGTATCTTTGTATTTTAGTAATAGTGTTTGGATTTTCTATTTCCGCCCAGAAGTATTAAGTAGTTTTGTTTCCCCAATGATCCATCACAAATTTGCTGAAAGTAACTCTACGTGAAAGCAGACGATTGTTTTAGGACGAACGTTGGTCCTCGTAACGGCACTTCAACCAAAGCAAATACACACTTTATTTTTAATGAAAACAGAATACGATACGTAGCATTAAACCTGTTTACGACGATTATTAATATTCTATCTTCAACTATTAATTCAGGTAACGCATTTAATATTTTACATAATGTGGCTGCTTCTGCCGTCACTGTTTCTTGTTAAAACTAACTGCAACCCCGGCATAACATATTCTGATCTAGCTGGATCTCGCATGCACGAGCAAAATACTTCACTGGGCAACATGAATTGAAAAGCGTCCCCTACGCCCCCCCCCCTACTACCCCCAACGAATCCCCGCCCCCAAACATTCACCCCTTGTGTGGTCAGATTTTCCGCCTGTAGCCTCTGCCCCCCCCCCACACTCATGCCTCCCCCCCAAAAAAAAACACACAATCCCACCATTGTGTGATGTGAACTTACTCATCCCTGTTCCCCCTTCTTTGGAACCCCTGGTGTTTGGTCTTCTTAGGGAAGTAAATTGCGTTCTCCCCTATGTCTTCCCATTGTATGGTGTGAATACTCCCCCCCCCCCCCCCCCCGTCCCGGCTCCCCCTCCTTTCAAACCCGGGGGGTTTGGTCTTAGGGACGTAAATAGGGTTTTAAGTTGCAGGTGATATCGTATTCTCAGTGTGGCTGAATTGCCTGTTTATCCGTTTGCCTCTTGAGGCCGCAACAATGATCATGCATGCAGTGATTGTTATTCAACCAATGTTGAAACTATTGCACTCGGCTGTGATAGCCAGCATTATTGAAGCAATATTTTGTTCTTTACTGATTGTTACAGGGCACATCCGTTCTCATTGTCTGCCGCTCACCCTTTTTCTTGTTTGTTTGTTTGTTTGTTTATTAAGAGCTAAATGAACCTACAAGTCATTTGCTCTATATTATGAAGTAACTTAAAAACTAACTTAACCCTAAGCCAAGAATCCACGCCAAGAATCCACGCCAAAAAAGAACTGGCTCTCCTTCTTTCATTATAGTGCGGTACTCCAACCTAAGCATATCATGCAGGGCCGTGTATATATATGATTGAAGTCCTCTTTCCAGCAAAACTAGAACTATTAATTTCTCCGTTCCTATTCAGTATACTTCGCCCAAACTTGGCCAGATAGTAGATAGGTCTAGAAGGTATATTTATACCAACTTTTACGTATTTCCGTGCAAGAGTAAACGTACGGAACCACACGTAAATTGAAAATTGGTCACTTTTTCTTCTTCTTGTTGTTGTTCTGGTGTGACACGGTTTCAGAAAAAACTACTGCACGTACCTAAAATCTGAAACGTGATCTAAGCCAGAAATTTCTTTGGCCTTCAACCTTACAGAGACCACTTATTCGATTGGTCGAGCCGTTCCGGAGTTATGGGTCCCTGAACGATCATTTTGATTGTTTTACATTGTTTTAACCATTGTAATTAGGGAACAATGCCACTCAGTAAACTCCAGATCCAATCTTCGTGCACGTGTATGTCTTTGCTAAAAAAATAGATTGTTGAAGGGCGAAATGAAACAATCCGTGTTTGAGCTAAACGATATAGATTTAAACCAAACTAAGCTACGTTGGGCCATGAAATTGGCAGCTAGAAACGATAGAATGGCGTATTTATTTCGCAGATGCTGGCTTTCAGAGCTGAGTTGAATTGTTTCAAAGTGGCCAGCAACAATCGACTGCATGCATAAAGCTTTGTAGCGTGACGCCATAGCTGTAAAAAAAGGTACACTGATTACAAACAAAAACATCAAGTGTGCCGTAAAAAAGGGGTTATATGATTGAATTTTCACTTGTTAAAATGAACACGGATAAAAAATGATGATTTTTTAATTGAAATAATGGAAAAATGAGAAAATTGCATCTGTTTAGGTGCTGTTGTGCTTTACCAATCATATATTTAAAACATAAAGCACAACGTCAGCACCTAAACAGATGCAATTTTCTCAATTGGTTATTTCATTATTTTAATTAAAAATCATCAATTTTTATCAGTGTTCATTTTAACAAGGGAAAATTCAATCATATAACCCCCTTTTTTACGGCACACTTGACATTTTTGTTTGTAATTATATATATTGATATTAATGGTGGTTAAGAGATATTCTATTTCTTTTGTTATGCTCGGGCGGAAGATGCAGTGATGTAAGAAAAATGATGGTCTGGGAAGCCGCCTCATGCTTTACGTGATGAACAATGCCGACACGTTGTATTTATTTGTTTAAAAATTTGCGAGGCCTACTAACTGGAGGTTTGTTGTGCTTGCTTTACGTTCAAGACCAGAAAAACAGTCGATTCGAACATAAAAACAAGACGGAGGATCCATGGCAACAATTTTATCGGTTTTAAATACACGTGATTGGCTGATGGGTGCCGTTTAGTGGCTCATGATTGGTTAATTGAGGTTAGAAATTATGAAGGTATATTCTCGTCAAAAAGTATAAAAAGTTTATGACGTTTCACTGCGCTACTATAAAATGAACTTTGTTTACATGTTACCTGTGGTGCCTAATGCCTATCTGCCCCCCCCCCCCTCTCTAAGACCCAATGCTCCCTCCCCCCCCCCCAACACCATCTTAAAAATGGTACTCCTATATTTTCAAATGGACTAGTGGTTGGGGTGTCACCCCACCCTCCCACACGCACACACACACACACTTTCGGTCATGTTATTTTCACATGCTTTATTCCTATTCCGTCGTAACAGCCGGGGTCTACTGTTCTGTTTCGTTTTCAATCAATATTCAACCGTGTATAAAAATTATAAAATTATATAGTAAACAAATTTTTTATTGTATTTTTCAAGGTTTGTGTGTTGTGTTGACTGTTGACCGGTAATGTTGTGTTGTGGTGACTGGTGCTGTGTTGTTGTTGTTGTTACATACTGAATACATTGAAATTTTTTCCAACCCCTCCAAAAAAAAAAACTCCTCACTGAACACACCCCCCCCCCCTCCCCCCTCTGGGCACTGCAAGTTACTTCAGTAAGGGGCACAGTTGACTTTACAGTAGCATTGTCTGTCCTAGCTGCGATTCTGCAGTTCGTGTCCGTCTTCGTGCAGATGCCTCAATTTGGAATGTTTCATTGCTGTTGCCATTTGCAAATGTTTTGGTGTTTCATCGATTTGTTGTTTGCTGGCCATTTTCGACTCTCTTCTTCCTGAACTGTGCGCAATCGTAAAGGGGTAAGCGTTGTGAACTTGGAACTAAGCCAATTTATTCTTTCTTCAATTGCTCAACTCTTTGTGCCGTACCAGACTGAAAATACTGATGATCAATTGCAATTTTGGAATTACGCTTGTCTTTGCCTTTCTAATAAAGAAAGGAAGTGATTTACTCGTTATTCAAAAGTACTGTGTTTGGCTTTCGTCACTTTATTATTCACGCGAGTTTTCAACTTGAATTCAGTATTCCAATCAGCGCCTATGCGCATCAGTCGGGTGACTCAAAATTTGAGATATTTGATTCCTGTAAACACAGTCGCTTAATCAGCTCGATTATTAATTTTGACTTGGTGCATAATTTCGGATGTTTAATGAATGTACAATTTGATCACAATCTCTTGTTCACGTGTTTTGATGTTCAAACCCGTTAAACTTTAAAAAGTAAACAAGCGCTTCAATAGATTCATGTGGATAAAAAGCCTTAAGAGCGCTGACACATCCAGTTTAGATTATTTTGTGTTGTAGAACGTAGGTTATAAAATAGCCTAAACTGAGTACATTACTTTTTTCGATATTTTCTTTTGAGCTGTGTTCCATTGCGTTGCATTACACAGAGATTTGCAGTTTTAATTGGTTTGTATGGATAAAAAACCTCAATAGCGCTGATACACTGTAAAAATGAAAGGTGCTATATGGCACCTTTAGGGGTGAATTTTCTTGTCCCGTATGTGGAACCCCAAAAGTGCCTTTTGTCACCCCTAATGCAGGTTGAAAAATTATGCACCCATGTCTAAAGGGCTCATATTCATGTTTAGGGTGACTATTGTCCTCCTACAATTTAAAACACATTTCACTCTTCATGTGCCAATTGACACTTAAATGAATAAGTTTGTACCCCGTAACTGGATTTTAATTTCACCCTATTTTCACACATAGTGCCCATTGGCACAAACGTTTTTTCACCCGAAGGTGCCAGCTGACTTCCGAATGAACATTTTTGCACCTCATGAATTTCACCCACTCGTCCCTACAGGCACTAACTTATTTTTCACCCAAATGCGGTAGGCTAGGCTTGCTAGGGCAAATGACAAGGGCGAAACAAATACGGTTTCAGCAAGCGAAAGAGCAGAAACGTCTGCTTGTTTGGGGGTAGAATGGTTGACACCCAGGCCTAGAAAAATTTTTACCAATTGACCATTTAATATCAATTAGCTATCACCCACTAAGACCTCCAGACAGACTGTTTCCCCCTTGTTTGGGCCCGTCAGTAGAGAAAACTTTGTGGATGACAGCTAGGCTAGGCTTGCTAGGGCAAATGACAAGGGCGAAACGAATACGGTTTCAGCAAGCGAAATAACAGAAACGTCTGCTTGTTTTGGGATCCATTCTACTGAATGGTTGATACCCAGGCCTAGGACAATTTTTAACAATTGATCATTTAATATCAATTAGTTCTGGTGCCGTTTATCTACGAAAATGGTGATAATGTACGTAAGTGAGTGACGGTAACCGCTAGCACCTTATCGAGGTGAAATAGCTAAGAAAATTAGACACCAAAATACGTGGGGGTCAATTGGTACCACAACTGCTCTCAACCAGCACCTCAATAATGGAGGTAGTTGAGGTGCCATTTGTCTACCAAAGGGTGACAATTTATGTAAATGAGTGACGGTGACCGCTAGCACCTATCAAGGTGAAAAAGCTAGGAAAATTAGGCACCAAAACACGAGGGGGTCAACTGGTACCACCACTGCTCTCAACCAGAACCTCAACAATGGAGCCAGTTGAGATGCCATTTGTCTACCAAAAGGGTGGCAATTTATGTAAATGAGTGACGGAGACTGCTGGTACCTATCAAGGTGAAAAAGCTACGAAAATTAGGCACCAAAACACGTGGGGGGTTCAACTGGTACCACCACAGGTCTCAACCAGCACCTCAATAATGGAGCCAGTTGAGGTGCCATTTGTCTACCAAAAGGGTGACAATTTATGTAAATAAGTGACGGTGAACACTGGCACCTATCAAGGTGAAAAAGCTAAGAAAATTAGGCACCAAAACACGTGGGGGTCAATTGGTACCACCACTGGTCTCAATCGGCACCTCAATAGTGGAGCCGGTTGAGGTGCCTTTATTCTACCAAAATAGTGACAAATTATATAAGTTTGTGACGGTGAACAATGGCACCTTCCAAGGTGACTACATCCGGAAGATTAGGCACCAAAACAAGTTGTGGTCAATTGGCACCATCACTGGTGTGAACTGGTACCTTAATTAGGGAGCCAGCTAAGGTGCCATCTGTCAACGCAAATGGTGACAATTTATGTGCAATCATGAGAGTGAACACTGGCACCTTGCAAGGTGACAATACATGAAGAAAGGAATCATTCAGCGATGTAGCCAACTGGTATCATAGCTAATTTCAAGTTTCACCCCGGAATGGTGAAAAAGTAGGTGCCATTTGTCATTTGAAGTGGGTGACCAAAGGGGTAAAAAAAGGTGCAGAAAGACAGGGTGAAAACTGGCACTTCACACCAAAGGTGAAACTAGTTGCCATTGCGCACGCATCCGGTTCCTTTAGGCATCCCCATGTTCGCTTAGAGAAAAAAGTGCATTTTAGTGTCAGTGACAATTGTTACCATAAAGGGTGAAATATTGAACAACAAAACGTATTTTTCACCTTTGATACACGATGTTTACCCAATGGCACTCCAAACTCACATTCACTGGTAGCTTTAAGGTGCCACTTCACACCCACAAGGTGCCGAGCAACACCTAAGTCAAACCCATTTGATCCCAGTGGCACCCTTTGTCACCATACTGTCACCCAACACGCACGCTGAAGTGCCACTTGGCCACTCATTGTCACCTTTTGTTTTTACAGTGTACACCCAGTTTAGTTTAGTTTATAACCTGCGTTGTAAAAATAACCTAAAATGGGAGTGTCAGTGCTAGTGAAGCTCTTTATCCGCACAAATATATTAAAACTACGAATCTCAGCGTAAATCCTCACGCAACGCAACGCAACACAAATAAAAATATCGAAAAAAGCAATCATTTCCCCCAACGGGCATGCGCTTCGCTCCTTTAGGGAGGTTCACAGGATCCGTTGCAACCTTTTCTCGGAGGGATATGCAGGGAGAAATTTCGTTGCCCTTTGCTAAACTAGTAAGACGCAGAATATGATAAGATTGGGTGAAAACTGTTAGCGTCCTTTTTTAACTACATAACAAAAGTCGCTGCAAATAACATAATGATAAATTGGAAATAATATTAAGGAAAATAAATAGACATAAATCACTGGAAGTAATATTAGGGAAAATTGGAAATTAGCCAGCAGCGAAAATCATACACTAGAAATAACGTAGATCAGTAAAACGCCTTTATGCACTTACGTTTCGTCGGAGTGGCCAGTTCTCCCCCAGATCACTTGCATAGTGCCTTAATCCGCTTGCATAGCGGATAAAAAGCATCACTAGCGCTGACACACCCAGTTTATGTTATATATATATATATATATATATATATATATATATATATATATATAGACACAGATTTAGACTGGCCAACCAGTCCACCAGCACGTCGGTCTTGCACCATATCAGTGTATATTGATTTTTATTCCTTCTCCACTGCCGGTAATCCAGCACTTTCGGTCAAATGGATTCCTGGGCACTGTTGTGACCTTAATAACGGGTTTAGTGAGTTTATCTTTATGTCAGTGGACGAATGGGCATATCGGCTGAAACAAGATGGCATTGATCTACTGATGGACTGGTTCGCATGTTCGAATCCGGGTCACACCATTCGAATAAAATCTAACTGCGTAAAGGTGGGTTGAGTACTTCGTAATGTTTAACTGGCATACGGTCATATTGAGACGGAAAGGGTCAATTTTACTAAGAAATACCTACGGTTTCGGCGCAATAGCCACGGTTGGTCGAAAGAAAACACTTAAATTTAAAAGTGAATAAAATCTGCCCTTTTATTTCCACTTTATCTCCACCTATAATGATAATAAGTATTTAATCACTATGAAAAAGTGATTTGGAGCTTGAAGATCTGAAAACCACTCACTCCAGTCCAAACTTAAAAGTATTGCGTAAGCATCCTATACAAACCAAGGAACCGAAAGCTAAGTTCATGTACACAGCATTCTGGCCTTTTTAAAAAAAGGAAGTCAAACTTTCCAATTAAAATTTTTTTTCTAAAACTATTAACAGATATTGCAGTGACGATTTTCTCAGCCAGAGAACTCCATAGTGGGATCACTCTAACAGCAAAAAAGTGATATCGACAATCCAGTTTGGTCGCAGGAATGGTTAATTTAAAACAATGACCACGAGTCCGAATAGCTGGGCTGAAATTTAAAAAAAAAAGGAGATCTGCAGCGAGAAAGCCATAAATATTCTTAAAAACCAAAATTAGGTCAGCCTTTAGCCTTTCGAGTTCACGGGAATCAAGTCCCGTCCTTTTTAGAATCAAGCAATATTGTAAATTTAGCACGCCTGGCAACATTGTGGTGAATCGTCGCCGTACAGACTCGCGAAGGTCTACCTACTTCTTTATGGACTTTGTTTAATTGACTTTTCGTATTGCTTTCCACTCTGAATAACTCACACACGTGTTCCATAAATACAAACCCACTTCCACCACCTCCCCTTCAACTTCCCGTGGGTCACCCGGTAAGCCTAGGGGTCTCACATTTAATTTTACGGCATGTTGTCCCTCTAAATTATTCCGAGTTACACGAAGCGAAAAGTAGACTCCATAGCAACAGCACGCGCTTGAGGTTACCTAATCCATTTAACGCGAAGCCGACTGCCGAGTCTCCTTACCCACTCCCCTCCCCCCTCCACCCCAGCCCCTTTAAAGTCCTTTTAGTAAAATTTATGCCAACGTTAACGAAAAATAATTGGGCTTCGGCCGTCAAGTCTGGTACGCTTCTCTTCGACTCGCACAGCTCTTAAAGATTCGAAAGGATTTCTTGTTTAAGTCTCCTTTTTTAGTCGTGGGCTAAAAGGATTAGGTTTGTCATCTAATATGAAGAGTTGAGACAGAAAATGGGTGGTGGGGAGGGAGGGGGAGAAGGACGGGGGATGCCATTAAGTTTTAGGAAGAGTTTTCTTGCCTAATCGAGGGTAGGTTTGATATTGAAACGACACGCTGATTTATGAACACGGTGCTAAATAAATAAGTACAGATGTGAACCCATTTCCGTTGTCTTTTGTACTTAAATGTCAGACTCAGACTGTCTGAGCAGGAATTGAACCTTCGACTTTTGAGGACAAATGCCGAGGCCCCATCCGCTTAGCTGCACTGTCATGGCGGTTAAAAGAAAACTGCCACAGGAAGCTTGAGGGAGGAAACTGGAGTACCCGGAGGAAACCCTCGTGCAACGGGCGGGAAACAACCGGAGAAAAACCCGTACATATACCTTCCCTTTACCAGGATCGAACCCGGGTCTGTAAGAAGCCAGAGATGTACACTGCGACCAGGACGCCTATCGAATCTGACGTCCCAGTACTCGCAGATACCCATGCTCCCATACAACTACATAATAAAAGCAAACGTTTAGCCCGGCAGTCAGCACTGTTAAACCTAAAGCTTATCGCCTTTGGTCTTTCAGGTAGAGAGTTCACTTCCCAACTAAGGCAGGCGGACATTTAAGTCCAAAAGGCAACGGAAATAGGCTAGCAACTGTATTTATTTATTACCAATCAGGCCAGTATGCCTTTCTGTCCTGTTATGTACGCACTGCATGTACCAAGTCCGGTTCACCCCAAATAAAATGGAGGGAGTTAAACGCTAAGCCGAATATGATTGAATATTTCAGGAGGATATCGGCCGTGGCTCATAGTACGACAATTAAGTGTCGGAAATGACCTTGGTTCAATTTTCAACGTCATTCCATTTCTCACTTCTACGGTAATGCGCCAGTTGCAATGCGCCACACGTAATGCGCCACTTTATTTTTATCGATATCTGCTAGTCAATGGGGAGACCACATAAGACTCGCGTATCCAAGAGTTGGGAAAACAAAAATCGTACAAGCAGAGATCATCAGAAAATAAAACTTTTAACTTTTTTTTAAAATAAAAAAACATAATAATAAAAAAATAAGAACATACTAAACGAACCTTGGCGCCGTTTCTAATTCCCTCATCATCAATCACGGCTTTTTTTTAACTTTCCTCCCAAGATAATGGGAACATTCATCTTATTCTAGACTGAGATACCAAATGCAGACAGGACCAACCGTTGCAATGACTAATTATTTCGGGATTACAGGTAGGGGTGCAAAAGAAATTGAGTTTTCGGTTTAGGCTATATCCCTAGTTAAAAAAAAATACGTTTTTTTTTCGTTAGCATTAGGTAGTCCTGAAGGGGAAATGATAAAATCAAGAATTTTTGTGATTATTTTTGTCTTTGTGTCTCCGAGTTTTATAGTTAAGAAAAGTATGGCGTCTAGCGGACAATGTGAAATTGTAATTTAATTTCAATTGATCTTGGTGGATTTACAAATGGGTTTAAAGTTGCATTAGTGGTGCAACGGGACTTTTTCAGTACCGCCTTTTTTTTGTGTGTTCCGTACAGCGAAAGCTGAGAACACTATAGACACTATAGCACCGACTTCGTCCGTACGTCGCTTTTTTCACCGCCGGAACGGTACCAGATTGAGACAACTGTTTTCGCCATTCGATTTACGTCCAAACATTAGTTAAAAGGAATAAAAGAAACAACACCGGAAGTATGAAGCGGAAGTTGCCCACAAGTGGTCGGAAGTGGCCGACAAGTGAAACCATCATATATGGAATGGTACCAGATAGAGGTTACGGTTTTCTCCAGTAGATTCAGCAACCAAAAATTAGTTAAAATTAATTTTAAAAACCGGAAGTATGAAGCGAAAGTTGCCCACAAGTGGTCGGAAGTGGCCGACAAGTGAAACCATCATACATGGAATGGTACCAGATAGAGGTTACGGTTTTCGCCATTAGATTCAGCATCCAAAAATTAGTTAAAATCAATTTTAAAAACCGGAAGTATGAAGCGGAAGTGGCCCTAAAGTAGCGGAAGTGGCGCAAGTGTACCGAAATAGTCCCTGCCCTCCCGCTTGTTTTTTTTTGTGTTGGTTTGGTTAGAAAACCGTTAATGTATTATCTTTTTAACTCTTCAGCTCTAAACTAAGTTGCAAAAAAAAAAAAAAAAGTGCGTTAACAATTCCATTGGTCGCGAACAGTGGTAAGCAGTTTTAAGACTTTATCCTTGCGTATGGCGCAGGGACGGACTGGCACTGGCCGTTAGGCGTCGATCCCGACTGGAACCAATGGGTTACGGGCTAAACATTTTTCTTGTTTTTTTTTTTACCGTTTGTACCAGAAAAATGGTAATTCTAATCAATCGTGTTCAGTCCCTCCCATCGCAGGGTGTGTTGCCTGTTGAAGGGGAACAATACGGTTCCTCCCAAAACCTCACATTTGCAAACACACGTTACTGGCGACAACCTTTGATACTGTGAAAACACAGCACACTCGACAGAACGTTAACAGTGTATTCCACATATCAAAAGAGAGTTAAAGCGTCCGATGAACTACTTTGCCCCTTGCATGCGTATTTTACATGGATGTTCCTAAACTTACTTTTTCATCCTTCATTCTTAACGTGTCTGTTCAACGGAAGTGACTTAACCTTGAACGTCATCTCGTCTGACTCCGGATGGATTACCATCCGACTCTGGTTGGAGCTATCAGTCGCGTCGAAAGGTGACGTCAGTTTCCCTCCTTAGAAACTTTTGGAATGCTCTGTTGAAGTTGAACGCGTCCAGAAGCGTGCCTTTTAGTTCGCTTACAATTTGGTTGTTTTGGAAGGAACTGTTTTACCATGGATTACCAAGTTAACTAGATGTCGTCTTATCACTGCCAATTCTACGTGAGACCCTAGCGGTAGTTGCGGCTACTACTAACTGATAATGTTTTACGTTCGCGCTGCTTCGAAGGCAAATGCATTAGCAGAGGCATTAGTAACCGCAACTCACGCTGAGCCCCACGTATAGGCTTAAGAGTGGTAAGCTCGGTAGCTAGTTAACGGTCCAATCGATGGTTACTCAACATCGAAATCTTTCCGTCTTGTCTAGCGAGTTTATATCAGTAATGTAAAGAGTTTTCGGCCGTATATTTCGTATAATATTTCCTGTGAGGTGGGCGCACTTTTCATGAAATGAGTAGTTGTTTTAATCGATAAATACACTATGACGTGGGCCAATAACTTGTTTGCAATGATCTTGTTTGCAGCTGGATCATTGCAAACAAGAACGAATATGATCCATTGAGTAGAATGGATTCTAAGCTTCGCAGAAGATCTGGCAAATACCCATTTTTCTGTTGAAGTGTCAGTCCTGGTCAACAAAATCCGTCACATTTTCTTATTCTACTGACACCAACTTACAACCTGAAGTACACGAGTTCCGTGACCTAGGGTTAACATGGTTTACATCAAATCTCAAACCATGAGAAAAGATGGTTGTTCCCATGTTCAAAACGTCCTGGCATTGCGCGAAGATTTCAAAATCGGCCTTCGACGTCTAGCATTGTAAGTCGCTGTTTCATTTCTGAGATTGTGTTATAATAAAGGTCCAGTCATTGAAGGAGTTTATTCGCCCCTTGCTCGAGTTTCCTGTCCTGCGTGGTCGTCATCACTAATGAAAGGTATTGATCAGGTTGAATCTGTTCAGAGCCGATTTACGAAGGGTCTCACAGGTTTGTGCAACCCATCTTACTGCAAGCGCTTGTTAAAATTGGGTCTTGACTCCCTATAAAACTTCGTAGGTTGAAGTCTGCTCGTTCTTGTACTTACTTTCAAAATTCTTCATGGTTTCGAGAAGATGATTTTCGTTTTATTTCTTCGACCTCAGCATGAACGGGGGTCCGCTCGGGGTCACTCATTAAAACTTAGTTACAGCCTCAAATCGGAAATGCATACGAAATTTCTTTGCTGTGAGGGTGATTCCAGTGTGGAACTCCCTTCCAGAAGAAACGGTTTTTACCTGTTCGACGAATGAGTTCACACGTGCATTGGACAACATTTTATTATCTTAATTTCTGAAGAGACCATTTTTCTTTCTTTATAAAAGCGTTTTAACAGCCAGCATTCTTAACCAGGCTTCTGTGTTTTCTTTGTTATTAACTAGGTTTTGGTGAGCGGGAAGTCACGGTCTGGGGTTCGAGTCCCAGTCGGGGGAGTTGGTTTTTCTTTCTTTCTCAAATTATTGTATCGTGTATCCTCACAAGGCCAGTCTTTAATGCAGACTGTTTGCAGACTGTTAGTGGGAGATCCCCCCCCCCCTCCAATTTCCTTATCACTGTGTGTGGTTAAACTGTTTTATTATTTTCATTATTGAAAAACATATATATCTGAAGGAGGAACTTAACAACAACATTTTTCATTTTTGTATTTAGCACATAAACTCTGGCTTGATGTCTTGCATAAGCAGTGCTGCTTAATAAAATCTGGAATCCTTGAGCTTTATACAAAGTTAACAAAGCAAAACTTGGTAGGGAATTCCAGCCAAGCTTTTTGGCCGCTTGAAGTAGGTTTTTTTTATAAGTCGGTGACGCAACGGTGGCATCTTAAGATGTTCCGTCCATGAACATCATCCTTTAATTATTCATTAGTAATGGGTCGTACTCGCCAGTAGATTTACATTTCCGGACTTAACAGGATTTTTTCAGGACTTGTGAATGGGCCACAAACACTTAATTAAGGGCAGAAAACGTTAATTAAGAAAAAAAAAATCTTAAATGCCGTACGCATTCTCAAGAATTTTAACCAAACAACAATAAAAAACAATTAAAAGCTTCGGCGGTAATGTACTCGCGTAAGTATTTTCAAGAATTTTAACAACAACAAAAAGATTAAAGGTTCTGGATGTAATGTACTCGCCAATGGTTCGTACTCGCCAGTAAACATACATTTTCGGACTTTTTCAGGATTTTTCAGGGCTCGTGAATGAGCCAAAAACGCTTAATTAAGGGCCAAAA